>BGPR01002022.1:0-13677 GCA_013235015.1 Araneus ventricosus
AAGCATGTATTGCTCATCTTGAATCTTTGCAGACAAGTTTCTGCTTTAAGTCCTCCAAGGCTGTTAGATGAACTAGAACAAGGTTTACTCCGTGTCTGGCTCAAGCTTCCCATTTCGGTGACCGACAACTTAATTGACAGCATGGAAAGTTGATGCCAATGCATCTAAGTGGGATGGACAATACATTCCTTATTAGAACCTATTTTGTAATGTTTTGACATTTACCTGCCATAAAACTGTGGATTTAGTTTTTCTCTGGGAATGGACATATCACCCAAAAAAGTGCTTCTTTTTGTTGTAAATCATTTTTTATGTTTAACTTATGTAAATTTCTATGTCGTATCTAACAAATTACCGTTTAGTACATTTCCTAAATTTTGGTAATGTATTCCTCTTCATTTGCAAATTAGACGCAAAACCGGTTGTACCTTAGCTTTTTGAGTGCTGCGGGAGATTAAATCGTTGACTGAATGTTGCGAGGTCCGATTTAAACTTAATTGCCTGGCATTACTTCGTCAGTTTGTTTATAAATTTGATTGCTGCATGGCCGCTGAGATCAAACGTACGTTCGATTTTCTTCGAATCTGAATTTGAATGTTCCTGAATCTACTATAAACGACGTGTCATAAGGATTTTATTATTATTTTGTTGTTCTGTTGTGTGAGTCTGTGGTGTAAAATACGAGTAATCTAGACAAAAAAGTTGACTTGTCCAAAATCTTTTACTAAAGAAATCATTTAATATCTCCATAAAACCATTTTTATATTATAAAAAAGAAGAATTCATCTGCTTCTCACTTTGAGATCGTCCTGGTGGTTTGTGTTACTGGCTCTTACTGATTGCTATGTGGTTACTTCCAATCAAATGAATCTGCTCAAGTTGTTGGCCACGAATATTCCATGTAATTTTCAGCTTTTTCAAAAGATTCCTAACCAAACAGAATTCCACTCATCAGAAACATCACTGACACAGTGGTCCTGGTGGTTCTGTGTAATGGCTCTTTACTGGGATTGCCTTGCTACCAACCAAACAGACTGGTTTCAAGTTGTTGGCCGTTTTAATGGGGGTTCCGTTGTGTGTGTTGAGGGTGGTCACTATTATAACAAGTGCTGGCTAGTTCCTGATGATGCGAATAAAAGATCTTCACCATGGTGTACTCCAAATATCTAACTACCTCACATTTGTTGTAGAACATTATTAAATTTGTTTAAACTAGACTGATGAATAAGAAGAAAGTTGGCCATTTAAATTATGAAAACAAACTTCTTTATTTTGCAAACATTATTTAAATAAACGATTAAAAATAGAATTAACTTAAGGTAAAAGCTGGTCAATAAGCTCGTTGACTGAAGTTGACAGGGTAGAGCGAGAGAGAGACTTCTGTCCCTTGCTTCTTGTATATGTAGTTGAGTCATTTCGGCGCAGCAAGTGCAAAAGCGATGCTCGCTGTTGCCATACATGTACTTTCGAAGTCAAAGATTTTAACTAAACGGAATTCCATCATGACGAAAACATCAATGACAAAAAAGTAAGCTCGTCTCTGTAATGGTTTGTGTTACGGCTCTTACTGATTGCTATATACGACCAAATAGAATCGGTTTCAAGTTGTTACCTTTAATGGGTTCCGTTGTACAATCTTCAGCTTTTTCCAAAGATTCTGCAACCAAACGGAATTCCACCCCATCATGCCTCCAAAACACCGACACATAAATAGACTTAATTGTAATTTTGTTAACACTGTTAAAAACCAGGGACTTCTTGTAAATAACTCTTATTCGAAAAAAAAATAAACCTGTGTAAAGACTGCAGTAAAGAGCAGATATGGACTCTTTTTTGTCTTTTTTTTTTGGAACTGGGGTTGGTAACACAAGGTCTATTGTTTACAGAATTACCTGTCATTTTCATTTTAGTGATAGAGCTTTCTCACACCCGCCGTAAGTGTTGAAATTAGATTTATTTGTATTTACGTTATCATTTCTGTTCAACAATTGAATGGTTCATTTGCCAATCTTGATTAACCTCCCATAAACAAAAGTAGAGAAAAGTGATAAAAAATAGTATACATGTTTTTTAAAAATCTGCTGAAATTATAACTAAACGATCATCGAGTAATCGTTATTATTGCTGGGCAATTTTGGTGTACTCATGAGTTAACCAATTTGGCAAGTGAAAGAAAAGTATTAAATCAAATTCAATCTTCAAATTATTTTTATTACAGAAAATTTCACAGACCATTTTATTGAAGAGTTTAGCAAAAAATGAATAATAACTGTTCTGTTACTGCTATTACATATTACTTTGTTTAAATTGATTCATCAGTATAAATGTATCGTCTTTCTTACTCAGCTGTATATTTCAGCTCCCGTCAGTCGATTTTGTCCTTTTATAATAATCATGTTTAATAGTAGGAATGAATTTCAAATAATCTCATTTCATATCTTCCCTCTCTTGTCACAGTTCTAAATTCCATTGTATAACAAAGGATGGTCTACATTTTCGACATAGTGGTCTACCTGCTACAGATTTCCTTACATTAATGGTAATAAAAATTCTGAATCTTGTTAAAGTCACACTTGAATCGTATGAGGTGGGGTTTGACCTTTCGGTGAACTGACATTAAAGTTAGTCAAAATTCACATACGTAGGATCATTCTTAAGTAGGATGTGCCAGTAGAAATAACTATTATTACTTTAACCCCAAGAAGAGGAAGATGGATAAAACAACGAATGGCAACAAATAACAACAGAAAAGCTGTACCTTTACTGACAATATCATTGTAATAAGAAGGTTTTAACCAAATTTTATTGTGCAATACTGGAATTAGCAAATGATTTATATAAGAGTATGGAGTCAATCAGATTGGCTTCAGAAAGAAATTGTTATTCACACTACTAAAAAAAAATATCATTAGTGGTGTTAATCCCCTTTTTTTTTGGTTTTGGGGAGTTTTGTTTTGATTATAAACAGTTAGGGAGTCTATCGCGTTTTGACACTAAATTTTTTTTTAAAAATCAAAAGTGGAGTTAATCGATTTGGCAAGTGAGGCATTCAATTAAAGATGGCAGAATTTAGACTCGAATTACTTTAATAAAACTTTTAAGATTTATTTCTGATTTCATTCCATTTTCATAATGGAGACCGCAGTAGCTTAGTGGTAACATCTCGGCTTAGAATCCGGAGGGCTCCAGGCCCGAAACACGATTCACCGAAGATCCGCTGTGTTTGTGTGCCAAGTGTACGCCAAATCTCACGCCACATCAAACCACTTCCCTCTGGCATGGCGCGGAAGTTTGCAAAAGCACAATACAGACAGTATTGTTAAACGCTTGACCAGTAAAAACTTATGAAACGAGTGTCCACAGAAAACGCCATCTTAAAATTTTAAATACATATATTTGATTAATTGTTTCTGCAATAAATGGTTGCTACAATTGTGTCGTAAGGGTCATACGAGGATGGATCCACAAAAAAGTTTACAAGGGTAATAAAAAATTATTTATTAACAATAGACAGAAAATAAAAAAGGGAATTAAGAATCTTACATACTTCCCGATCACTTTTCTGTTAATTCCCCCTTTTGTATGGGAACAAAGAATCCCATCCCCTTTAAACCTTGTAAATAAATTTAATTTGTAAGTTTATCTAATTGGTATTACTACGAATCAACTCTCATAAGCCCAATTTTACACTCCAAGAACCTAGACGAACAAGTCGTGATTTTAAATTTAATATCTGTTGACCGATTTTTCGATTATTCGAGGTGATTGCGGTCCCAACCAGCTCAAGAACCTAATCAAGGTTCCTTAAAAGAAATTATTGCCATCATCTTACGTAGAGATTAAATTCAGATATTCCTACTACAACATAGGCGTATCCTGGTTAAAAATCATTTTTCCAGATCTCGCATTAATTTCCCATTCCCATCCATTTTATTCTTGTTCCTGGAATAATATGGCGCTCTTTCGTATTTTCATTTTCCTTCCGGAAAAAAATATTCAATTTTTCGCAACCAATAACGAATATTTTTTTTCAAACCTGGTAGGAATACAATGTTTCCCAAAAGGGTGGAACAAGCGTTTATTTCCTTAAATATAGATTTTAGACATATACATCCAATTACAAAGCTTCATCAAATAAGGTAGGAATTTATGTGAAAGCATTTGGTTTTTGTGAAAGTTGAAAATAAAAAATTTAGAAAATTAAATTTTTATGCGTGCCCCACAGAGCAAAAATGTCAATGAGTGAAATGTTCCTCTTGTCCTCATCTATGCATAACTAAGTTTCACTATTCTGTCTGAAATACTTACAAAGATGTGTTAATTTTTAAATTTCAAGGGGTTGCTCACAAAATTATATGGATATGTTTATTGCAGAAATGTAAATTTATTCAACAGAGAAAAGCAGCGAAATGCAAACATTTGTTAAGTAGTATATCAGCCAATCATCAGGGATTGACAATAAATTGCCAATGACACATACTGTTACTCAGTTTCATTTGAAGATAGTTGCAACTATCGACTTGATAAAGAATGGAAGGACAACCTGGGAAAATTAAAATTTAAAGTATAACAGGAAAATAGCCTAATATTGAGAAAGTATACGGAATTATTTGCTATTAGCGTTGTGTTTATTATTAAGCTTTACCTAAAAGCAGTGGCGACCAGTTATTTAGGTCCCAGAGTTGCTGAACTCACTAAAATTATTTTAAGAACTCGTATTTTTGTTTTTATTCTTGTTTGCTTACTTCTCCACTCTGAGAGTTCGATTATTAACGAAAAAAGATAAAAATAAGAAAAAGAGACAGAAGATGAATGAAAAAGTAATACAGACACAGGATGTGGCTGCACACCAAATAGTTTTGGAAAGCACTAAAATTCACTCATTGCGTACAACTAAGTGACGTAATGGACGAAAGCGAATAGCAATTCTTTCTGTCTTAGAACTTAGCCGGAACTGGATTTTTGGATTCTCCTGTTTTGCGCTCCCTTTCAGCCTCACTCATGGTTCGCCTTCGCGTTCTTGATTTTTTTTTCATTGGCTGTTTTTAGGTGACAGATTCACTTTCATGTTGCCTCAACGAGAACTTGGCTGGCTTCTGAATAGTCTATTTCTCTTATTAAAGCGGAACTCACTGAAAAAAAGTACTGCAATTATCTGAAATACAATTCAGATAATTACAACTACAAGTTTGAACTATTTGAAGGTAAAGCTATTTTTGAAAAATTGTATTTCAATTGTTTTCTAGTAATATTTTTATAGAACTGCTTGTTTCTTGGACATTAGCCTCGCTGCTGATATGTCACCATGAATATTTTTTTGAAAATCACAAGATGAACTGTTTTTATAAATACTTCAATTAATGTATTATTTGGCTAGTTTTTAGATTTAACAAGAGTTAACAAATATATTGTTATTTCCTGATTCCTCCCTTTAAATAATTTTTTTAAATATGCATATTATCTCTAAAATGTGCGTCTAAAGACTGGATGAAATAGCAGTGAGGGGTATGTAAAAGTGGTGTAAGTCAACAACTTTGTCTTTTTATATCTGTAAGTTTGGCTGATGAAAGCGGGCAACTAAGTATGTAAAAAAATGAATGTAAAAGAACCATTTTACTAATTGACATTTTTACTATATGGGAGCCGTATAAAAATTTAATTTTTGTAACTTTTTATAATCAATCCCCTTGGATATCAAAGTATTTTCATACAATTCTTGCCTTAATTTTGTAATAACTTTCATAAACTTTGTAATTGGAAGTATATGTCTAAAATCAATACTTAAGGAAATAAACTCTTGTTCCACCTTTTTGGGACACCCTGTATATGGTCTTTTGTTTATATCAGATGTTAAAAAAATCAGAAATATCTGTTATTATAAAGTGTACTCAAATGAAAAGGAGACCTTAGCTGTATCGGCGTTGTATCAAATCCCAGCGAGTTAATGTGCTATTCGATAGATGGCGTGGTGGTATTCCCAGTTCCCTGTTGCATCTGCGTAGTTAACGGCTTCTCCTCAATTTCCGCAGTTCGTTGCATGATGGATTCCTCCAGATCAGCACAAAGAGAAGTTATCCAATTTCTTCGTGCAGAAGGAGAGCATGCTTCACGAAGCTATCTAAGTTTGGCGTAATGCAAGCTTCTTACAGAAAAATTTCCCAATTATTATTTTGAATTCATTTCGAATAAAGTCCTTAGCCCTTGAAGAAATGAATTAGAATGGATTCCTTGTTTTTTTCGATTACCTCTAAGTTTATCTTTGTTTTTTTTGGCTTTCGTTGTATGATATTGATTTCCAGTGTACGGGGAGCAGTGTCTCGCACGGTGCACCATATTCCGGTGGTATCAGTGTTATGAGGCTTTACACGTACAAATCAAGGACTTGCCGCGCCCTGGGCAGGAGCACGTTGTGACCAACAGTGCCAGGATTTCGGCTGTGGATGAGCTCATACGGCAGAATCATCGGATCACCACACGTGAAATTACTGTTGAACTGTCGATAAGCAAAAGAACTGTGCATCACATAATCCACAAAAAGCTTGGTTATGAAAACTTTTGTGCACAGTGGGCCCAAGCATCTGTCAGAGAATCAGAAGACGGTAAGAATGGGTGTTTGCCTGCCCCAGCAGTTTCTACACTGAAGCCATCCACTCCCTTCCTACGCGCTGGGATCAGTGCGTCAATGTCAATGGCGATTATTTATAGTTGAACTGTTCCACATGAACTGTAATTAGAATATAGTTATTAAAATTTCTCTCCATATAACTGTAGTCTCCTTTTCATTTGGCCCACCTTATAGTTGCGAAAAATTGACTATTTTCTTCCTCTTGGAAATTTCAAAAAATTGAGATAAGTGGTGTTGCTTGTTAAGCGACGGTTTATGATATTATAGGTGAGAAAAACAATGCTGCTTCATTAAATTAATGGTTTATTTTTTAAAATTTTTCTCCATGATTTATCTGAACCTTGAAACTGACAGGTTTTAACTGACTGCTAATAACATCTTGCTGCTCATGAGTAAGCAATATATTTTTTGAACAGCGAAATCGATTTACTTCAAGACATCTTAGTTTTCCATTTTTTAAAGAATATTAAGTGACAAAGAAACCACCTATGATAAATTGCTTTTAGCAGAATACTCGTTTTCTCTTCGATATTAGACAGTTTTGCTTAAGTCATATTTTTAATAGTTTTGAGGAAAAAATTGAGTGACATATGCTAAAAAAAGAAATAACAAATTAGAATATGACATTGGCTCAGTAATCTACATCCAGGCAGCATTGCTAATCGTTCAGCACTAATAATAGCATTAATAATCATTGGTGCTCTATCAATTCCGGAAGCGGGAAAGCTATCAAATTTATTTATATTATGGTGCTGCAGTTAACAGATATTTTTCATTTTCAAAAAACTGAAATATTTTCACTGGAAAAATAAACGAAAAAAAAAATTGTAACAATTCAATTGCCAATGAACGAATTTGCGATCATTTTAAGGAAAATATTTGTAACAATGCAATCACAAATGAACGAATTTGTGATCATTTGAAGGAAAATATTTGTAACAATGCAATCACAAATGAACGAATTTGTGATCGTTTGAAGAAAAATATTTGTAACAATTCGAATATATAATATAAATAATATTATTTGGAACAAAGTTCTCTTCAGACTGTGGTGTGAAGAGAACTGGCTCAATGGGCAGGGACGTGATTTCTACCAAGCCGGGTTAAACAAGTTGGTTCTGCGTTCATATAAATGCCTAAATAGATTTGGTTATTATGTGGAAAAATGATCGGCAAGTATGCTTCTTATACCCTTTTGAATTTTCTATCTAATGATAACAAATAATTTTTTGTTACGCTTGTAAACTTTTCTTGGATCCATCCCCCTAAAATTCATTACTCTAGCATGCTTTATTTGTGAGTTAACACGTTCGCACACACACTGTAAGCGGGTCTAGTGCCCTTCAGTTGGTGTGGCGCGGAAGTTTGGAGAGGGGGTACCGGCTGAGGTGTCATCCTCGTCATCAAACACGGTTCAAAATTATGAGGCCCATCCAAAAAATAGCCCTTAAGTTGCTTCAAAACGGAACGTCAATATAACTCAAATAAACTAACAATAAACCATTTTTATAAGGGTGGGAATTATTTGCACTTTAATTTGGATCAAATTCACTTTGATAAAAATAATTTGCACTCATAACAAATAAATTGCACGCGAAAAGAAATTATTCCGCTATAATTAAATTTATTCAGCAAGAAAAAAAATGTTTGGACTTTGAACAAATATGATGCACTCAAGAAAAAATATTATAACTTGCATTAATTTCTTTCCACTATAAAAGAGATGTTTCTACTTTGAATAAACTAAACACAGCGCAGTTTTTGCAGCCGGCAGCATTGCATTGGTTGGATTGTTACCAATAGGGGGAATCATCCCTGGTTTTGGGGATTTACCATCTCAGAAGGGAAAAAGTCCGAGAATAAGCCAAAGCCGGAAATTTAATCCGCCAAATTAGCAACAATGGTTAATTTGATAATATGGCTCTGCGCCGTACATTGTCGTGACTCGTGCGTATGCAGGGTGCGTCGTTGTTTCTCTATAGAGGTGTAGTGGAGCCGGAATACCGTTCTAGTACTGCTTTTTTTCACGAGAAATAAACAAGAAAAATTTTTGAAAATGTCCTTAAAACAGCGCGATTTTTGTCACCCAGGGTAGAGCGTCTCGGCACTGCTTATTTTGCAACAATATCACTGTTTTTATACCTCCTTTTGTATCTTTTCAAACTGAATTGAGGCCGCGGTGGCCTAGAGTTAAAGTGCCGGCTTCGGAGCAGGAGGCTCCATGTTGGAGACCCGATTCCAATAAAGATCCGTCGTGTAATGGACCTGTTGTACATCAAATCATACGTATGGAGCCAAACGTCCTCCCGCTGGTGTGGTGCGGAAGTTTGGAGAGGGGGTGCCAGCTCAGATGTTGTCCTTGTCATCTGCCAACGGTTCAAAATGACGAGGTCCGTCCCAAAATAGCCTCGTTTTGCTTCAAAAATAGGACATTAATTAAAATAAACTAATGAACTAAACTCAACGTAACAGCACTTTTGAAGGTATGAATTTAAATCTATTGTGTTTAGTTTAGTTATATTAACAGCCCGTTTTGAAGTAACACGAGGACTACTTTTGGACGGACGTACTAACTTTCAAACGAGGTCAGATAACGAGGACGATACCTGAGCTGGCACCCTCTACCCAAGCTTTCGCACCACACCAGAGGAAGAACCATTTAATTGTGTGAAAGACTCATTCTATAAAATAAATGAAACTGAGTGGAATCTTAAAATTCTATTGACTGTTGCCAGCAGTGTAATAACTAATAGCTTCAAAGCTGTTTTTGGCCTACCTTCCGACGATTGACGTACTATTTACATGCAGTAAAAACTATTGATGGCAAACTGCTTGGCATTAAAAACGAAGATGAAAAAAATTATAATGAATGTCTTCATTTATGCTCTGATGACGATACCTTCAACATAATTAGTGCATTATTTTTAAAGAAATGAAAGGAAAAAAATGATGTGAATATCACAATATTCACAGAATACTCCAAATCTACGAGAAATCATTATTGATATATAGGTGATAGGAATTATTTTCCTATTACCATTAATGGATTAGATGCAACCAATACAGTGATAAAAAAAAGGAACATACATTTCGTGAGCATCTCCCTGTTGGTCAGTTCCTTGTGTTTAAAAATGCGATTGTGAAAAAAATTGTCAAATGAACGTGATCCAGTTAATCCGAATTACAAACCATTTTACATGAAACCGTATGTAAAATGGTTTGCATGTCCCCACAAAGATTTGGACGAAACCAAATCAGTGGGCAAAATGAGAAGCCAAAATTTTAGAAAGAAACGGAAACCAATCTGTTTTTCATTTGTCATCTTTACAGGTGAAACAGAATATAAAAGTATATGTGGTCCATTCACATGAAAGGGCATATCTCATATGGACCTCATATGATGAATATAAAACTGAATACAATAAATGTGTATGGAAAGTGACAGTATCTACCCTTGGCAGTAACAGTTCTGTTTCCACATACTCTTGTCCTGTTTTTGCACAAAAATATATTCGTAAACATAGTCTAGGCATCTTAATACGTATGGGGCAGGGGAAAGCGTGAAACGAATCTAAATGTCTACCTCTTGGGCAGAAACGTAAGAGAGGTCGGCCCACTGAAGCCAAGAATGTTCTTTTAATACAATAAGTATTGTGTAGTATTATATTATTTTTTTATAATTTCTGTATTCTAAATTATGTTTGCTTATTTTGTACCAAAAGTAACTTTCACACGTGCTTTATACATTTTAAAACCTTTTTCATTTTTTGTAATAAACTTTTTTATAATGTCTATATTTTTTATTTCCTTTTTTGAGCAAGCAATCTGCCCAATTTAAAATTTTTGAAACTTTGCCATAAAAATTGATTTTGAGTGCAAAACATTCGAATTATAGCGCAACGTATTCGAATTATAGTGAAAAGTATTCGAATTATAGTGAAAAGTATTCGAATTATAGTGAAAAGTAGTATAAATACAGTGTATTGTATCCGAATTATAGTGCAAAGGAATTCGAATTATAGTGTAAAGTATCCGAATTATAGTTCCATGTACCAAGTGCATACTATCTAAATTGAAGTGCAATTATATATTTCTCTTTTTATAATAATATTAGTTCCAAAAAATGGAAACAGAATTAAAATAAATTCTCATTAATTTATGTTGAATGCTAACAATTTATTAATCGTTATAATCAACTATTAGTATGGAAGACAATTTCATTGTAATCCATGGGCATGTTTCATGGAATTAAGCTTCATAAAATTAGGTTCAAATGAAGACAGATATAATCTCATCCCAGGAGCTGCGTCAAGTTTACTGCGTCATTCATGTTAATATACGCGATTATGTTCTTTCCACAAGTTCTTTCCACAAGTTCAGGGTCACAAGTTTTTAAATATTTTATTGCTTTAACACTGAGTTCTTGGTACTATTCTTTCATTGTCTTCACTGCTAGGCTTTCAGACTTGTATAACTTAGATTTTTTACATTGCGAAATAAAGTTCAGTATCTTTTTCTGTATTATTTTAATCCCTTAAGTTTTGTGGCTTCCGCCCCTACCAAATTTACTTTCGCGTACTTCTAACACGTTTGCCGCGTACTCCCTGGTGTACGCGTACCACAGGTTGGTGAGCTCTGGTTTAAAGTATAACTTGATCCATTTTTTTTACCTTTGCTGGCAGTAAGGCTATACCGTAGAATGAACTAATTTACTGCCATACTATTCATTAATCTACCAATAGGGTTTGAATACATCTGCATTCAATTGGCAAATAATGAAAGCCAGTTCTTAAACATAGTGCTAATTGTCTACAACCCGAGGGATTGCTGGATTTGATCGTTAGCCAATACGGTTAGAATAGATCTGCACTCATTTGACAAATAATGAAAACCAGTTCTTAAACATGGTGCTAATTGGTTACAGCCGGAGCGATTGCTGGACTTCATCGTTAGCCAGTGGAGTGCACATGCAAGCAAAAGCTCCAACTAGAACAATCTCACCCTATTTTACAGTACGTTTAATTCATAAAAATTTTTAATGTTTGAAAAACACGCTTTTAATATTGCGCTAAAAAAGTAGATATCCATTTTTATTAAAAATCTGTAGTTCAAAATAAAAATCGCAAAAGGTGAGATGCTGATAGAAATATACAATTAAGCACATTAATTTATGACATACTTTAAATTTGAATTAATGTTTAGGAATTTTCTTTCTTATGATATTCATTTTGACTTAATTTATTTATTGAATATTTTTTGCAACGCCTCACGATTTTACGATTTTGTTCTGTCGTCCAGTAGGTAAGGAATCCTAAATTCTTTGTTTCTGTATACCTGACCTAACTTTAACCCTTTCTAAGGCAGTGGGCAGTATACTTCCCACCAAATTCATAAATTTTTAAATACAGTTTTTAAGGTTGGCGCATGTTTTCTCCAAACTTTTTGATGAAACAAAAACCTAGATGTTCCATTGTTTTATCTGAAACCATAACGAATTGGCATGGTAATTAATTATTAATTAATAAAATTAGCAAAAAAATAATGTAATCCACTAAGCTAAATGAATTTATATTCTTAAATTAATCTCAATCCAAAGTAATTTATTATATATTACTACCAGAAAATCGCCCTTCATGATATGACGGGTGCAAATTGCCTCTTCATTCGAGAGATTCCCGTCAAATTTGACGTGTTTAAATAGATATATGTATATGCGAGAGAAATGTTTAACATTGATTGAAAACAAATAAAATAAACATGTGTTTTATGACAGGAAATATTTTTTTATTTACATATTTCTTAATTCAAAAAACCTCTTGGTTAACAACATTCCGTGTGAAGTATTTTTCGTTGTTTAACGATTTTATTATAATTCAATAGCCATGAAATCCTCAGCTTGTCGAACGTAATTTAAAATTTCAAAGGAATTCTTTTTCGAAATTCTAATCAAAACTAACACTTCTCTGCTTATCAAACGTTGCCGAAAAATATTATCAAATTATATCATCACGATTGCAATAAATAATCAGATGCATCCTGGCGTCCAAACTATATCACGCGCACGATATACCACTCTCGTGATTTACTACTTTCTATTAAAAAGCGGAAATTAATTTTAAATATATGATTAATATAATAATTTAAAATTTCTCGGGAACTATTGATCATAGCGAGATAAATTTTATATCAAGGGATAGCAAATATTATTTCACTATTTTAGAGCTATTAAATTAGAACGACAATTACTCTTTTAAATTTAAAATTACTGAAATTTAGGTGCTCTAACAATGAAATAATTCTGCTTAACGTCTCTCAGTGCTATGGCGCGAGTTTTATTGTTGGTGACGTCAGAGCGTTACCGAGAGACAGATCTGGGCTATTATATTTGTAATTAGAAAAAAATGGCCCTTTAAAGGGTTAAAGTATGTAAACAGTCCTTTGGGATACTGTGTAATGAGCATAACGACTTTTTTTATAACTTCTATAATGAGAAAACTGAAAAATGAAATTTGAAAAGCGTCTGAAAATCCTCTTTTCAGACGCTGGGATTATTAGCGATGCTGTAAGCACCGTCGTATCGGGTATAGAGTATGTCCTGACAAGTTTCGAAAGCATCATCAAAGAAATCATCAACCCTCCCAGGAACAAAAACTCTTCCATCCAGTACGAACTGTACACTCCGGACTCTCCCCAAGAGCCATGCTACCTGGAGCAGAACAAAAACGCACTCGAACGCTGCCCTTTCAATTCGACGTACCCGCTCAAAATCTTGATCCATGGCTTTCTAACGTTAAATCCTCCATTGTGGGTAAGTAACTTTTTGAATTCTTTGCAGAAGTCTTCTGAGGTTTTGCCGCGCAGAGTACATAATGTGTTCAAGTATTCCGGAGATGAACTCTGAGGATTGTTAAGTGCGTCATTCACCATCACTCTACTCCAAGCAAATGGCGTGGTAGCATTCCACACCATTCGTTTTTCAGCTCATCCATTTAGATAGGTCATCATTATCATCAGGTCGCTCAAACCCGTCCTCTACGGGTCACGTTAATATC
>BGPR01002022.1:26737-80468 GCA_013235015.1 Araneus ventricosus
AAAAATCATTATCACATTGCAAGAGATGTTCAAAACTCCTTCAATCCGCCCCATTGCATCCACACAGTAGGGTATGAATTCTACATAACTTGATTACGCACGCAACGATAAAGCATGAGTTTTAGGACAACTCGATTTAATGCCTTGTATACCTGGGGCTTATATGAAAATCTCTGGTAACACCAGCTTCTCGCTCAATTAATAGAACCTGCACCGGTGGCTGGGACTGGAACAAGAGAAATGCGAGGCAAAACAACTCGCTCTATGGTTATGTACCGCCTACTGGCTTATTTCACGAGTAGATGAATGTTAAATGAGGAAAGAGGACTAGTAAACTTGATATTTATTCAATGATTTTCTTTAGAAAGCAGTCGAAGTAGGATTTGCTGAAAAAAAGAGGAATTTGTATCAATTGTTTAACCTAAAAAAAAAATGGAAGGTGCGAACATAAGTTCTAATCGCCATAGATAAAAGTATTTGTCGGGAGAGCATGGGCAGGAGCCTATAATCTCCATTCATTAGCTGCGCTGGAAAGTAACAAAACTCTATTATAATGGACTGGTTAATCCCGTGCAGGACATCTGAGCTCGGTTATAAGCATACCATGATTTTCCTGACGATTCTAGAGCCAAATTGGCGATTTAGCTCTCCAAGGAAATTTGCCAAGACAAAAAAGGCACCAGGCGGTGTGCGCATAACAGAAAAGTAGCCAATGTACAATGTTCACAATAGTAAGTTTCATCATGTTCACCTTAATTTGTGAATTGACACGATTTCATCTTCGCCGACTTAAACTATTTTGACTTCGATCTAAACGTTCTCTGGTACGCCTAAGCCCATCTGCTGCATTTCTTACTGATTTCTTTTGAATAATTTCATCCACATTATATTGTCATAAATATTGTGAATTCTTAATCTTAAACTCATTTTTTTCGAGACGTTTTTTTACACCGAAATGAATATAATAACAGGTCATGACTATGAAGTTATGCCTAACGGCGGAGGCTACCGTTTTTGTGTTGTAAACAAACGGATCGTTGCCATCGGCAAAAGAGAAATTAACCTCTTTTCTGTGCCACGTACGTCAGTGTTTTATATATATATAGATACAGTACCAAAAGAAATAAAAATGATAACAAGGGATTGTGAAAAAAAATTTAACAAGGAAGATCATTTCTTAGTAATTAATAAAATAATAAAGGAGAGAAAAATAAGTATTAAGTTGATTGAGTGATTAAAGTTAATAACAGGTAGTAAATTTCGTCTTTCCGAGTTTCTTTGGATAGACAATTCGCTTTTCGTCTGTTATACGGTGAAAGCAACATCGGGGAAAAAGAGAGGAGTAGTCGAAACGCCGAACTGGTGCTCTGCATTGAAAAGAGTTTGTTTAGATTTTAGCAAGTTGGTGGCTCCCCCACTTTTTTCCCCTCTGTCATGCTGTAGAAACAACATGAGAGTCAAGGTGGGGAGAAGTCAAAACCTAAACTGGTGTGCTGCAGAAAAGACTGTTTGTTTACATCTTAGTGAATACAATATAAATGATGTCACAAAAATCGTCCTGAGGGTGTATGGCAGAAACAGTCCAACAAGCAGGATAATGGAGAAAGACGATTTATTCGCGAATATTCGGTAAACACGAAGCACAGGTAACAGGGACAATAGCACTTATACAGATTGGTAACACAAACAGGCAGCAAATCACTAGAAAGAACAGTAACAGCACTTCCGTAAATAACAACACAAATAGATAGCAATTCACTAATAATGACAGTAACGGCACTTTCAATAGTGCTCAGCTCACTTTCGCACTGCAGACAAAACTCCAAAGTGATACTTGAAAGACGCTCGCACTCCAAAGACGTTCAACGACGACGGCGCTATCTATAGTCTCCCGGGCTGGCCGTGACGTCACATGAAAATCTCTGGAGAAATCCGGATCTCAGCTTCTAATAGAGATATCGAGAAAATAATTGCATTTTCGGCAATCTTAGATATGTCGCCAAAATGGTCGCCAAGGTCAGGGTCCAGACCTGGTCGCTGCCGGTATTCCATATTTACCTCAGTCAAACTCTCTTCCCAACCATAAGACTAACATTTGGGAAGCGACATTCCGTTTTCGCAGCAATACTATCAGAGAGACACTAGATTCTTCCATCCTCTTTTTAAGTCGTTGGAAAATCAGATTTGTTGTGCATTTCGATCACCAATCGGGTTGCTTATTCATTTCTAGCTTCATTCGCCATAAATCTACCATCACAATTGGAGTGACGCAATAGGAGAAAATAGAAGAATTCTCTGCAAGGTTCTTAGAAACCAAACGAATTAGTTCTGCTTAGGGAAGGAAATCCTGGTGGTGGTTTGGTGCAGCTTCTAGACCAACCTATGAGCAAAGGAGAAAATTCTAGTCATACTACATCTGTACTAGAAAAGATTATTGGAGTCGATTGATCCACGTAAATGTGCTCCTCATAAATATAATTCTTGAATCTGTTGCGCGTCTTGCATTTATTTCTTGTACAATTACTTTACAGCGCAGCTTAGGACAGCTTAAAATTACGGCAGCGGTGGACTAGGGGTCAGGTCTCGGCTTTGGGGACGGAGGGTTCCAGGCTCGAAACCCGATTCCACTGACAATCCGCCGTATATGGAGTCTGCTGCGTGTTAAATCATACGTAGTGGCCAAACCTCCTCCCTCTGGTGTGGTGCGGAAGATTGGAGAGGGAGCTCCAGCTCAGGTGTCGTCCTAGTCATGTGACCTAACGCCACCTAGAACCCCCGATACCTATGACTACTAGAGTCACCTCATCGGTTTTAAATGGGCACAAGATGGATAAAGCACGAACATGACAACCAGAGCCGGCGCCCGCCGTAACCAAAAGCCCGACCCTCTTTATTGAAAATAAAAATTTATAAAACAATTTACAATTTCCAGAAATGTACAGAAATGAAAAATATCAATAATAAAATAAACTTAAACGCTATCAAAGCAAGAACCTATACATAAAACCAGTTCAAGCAGTCTCGTCATCTGATCGCGGTTCAAAATTACAAAGTCCGTCCCAAAATAGCCGCCGTGTTGCTTCAAAACGGAACGTCACTATAACTAAGTTAAACTAAACAACACACAACTGGGTGTAAGATGGCATCCGCGGTTGCGGTTATCATGTGACTTTGACGTCGCACGAACTAGCTCCAGTGTGCACTAAGATTAGAACTTTTTTTCTGCATTCATTTGTGTAGGAAATTGCCCGTAAAGTATAATTTAAGCACTGTGTGAAAGAATGTAAGAGCTAGATTAATTAATTTGTTTGGCGGTAGATGGAACCACAGTTCTGCTACAAGCAGCGCCATCTTTTTCCCTAACAAAACTCCACTGCACGCCGAGAGCGAGCAGAGCAGCACCGCAGGCAGTCGTCATGTTCTCTCTCTAACTCCTCTGTTGACAAATCATTATTGGTGTTTAAGCCGCCCGATCTCCCGGTCGTAAGTAACCATGACCCGTCTAATTTTCCTCATGGCTCTATAATCTTTAATCTTAAATCTCCAATCGTTAATCTCTAAATCTTAACCCATAACATCTATCCCTAATTAATCTAGCTCATCTAATAAGTATGACTTCATGTAAATTCTCATTAACTTTCTGTATATACAGTGAAACCTCTTCGAACGGCCACCCCTCTTAACGGTCAATTTGTCGTGGCACGGATTTTTCGGCCCATAGACCTAATGTTAAAATAACCCCTAGCAACGGTCATCCAACCCCTCTGAACGGCCGCCGGGTGGGTTCGCCCATCCCATTTAACAAACGCATCGGTTAGAGATTTACTTTTTAAACTGAAAAACGAACTGAAAAAAATGGTTTTTTCCCGAGAAGGATAAAAACTTAAAACTGTCACAAATTGTATCCTTTTTTTCAAAAAATGTAAAAAATTATTAAATAAAGTACTATTTTCTCTTTAGATAAGTCTCAAACATCATTTTATATAAGAAATATGTGTCAGACTTTTTTTTATTATGTATTATAGCAATTATCTTGTAATTGTAACGAAAACCCTTTAAAGCGGCCACCCCTCTGAACGGCCAATTTTTCTCGGAACGGAGGGGTGGCCGCTCAGAGAGGTTTCACTGTATATATACAGTAGAGTCTCCCTACAACGAAGTCTCTCTACAGCGAATTTCTCCCTATACCGAAATTTTTAATCGGAATGTTAAATAACATACAAAATATTCTCCATATAACGAAGTGGTTGTCTCCCTATAACGAATTTTTTCAGAGGTTTATCTTTTCGATTTTTGTCATTTTTGAAGAAAGTTGATAAATTCTGTGCAACCAATTCGCTCACACGTGCCTGTTTCTGGAACCACTCACTCTTAAAATGTGAAAATTTTTCTGAAAATGTAACATCACGAAATGCAAGGAAATGTAAAATAACGGAATTTTTCAAGTAAAATAAACGTAAGTACATACTTGTACAAATTATTCTCTAAATTGGTGAATTGTCTTAACTTTTGAGCATTTTATTCATACAATAAAAATTAGTATAATTTTAACAAATTTATAATATATATTACTTTATTTTTAATTGAAAATCATAATTAAATACATTTGAACTTATCGCACCTATTGAAAAGTTTGGAACATTTACTTAAATAACTGCAAAAATCTCTAATCTCCGTATAACGAAATTTTCTCTATAACGAATTTTTTAATTGGAACCAAGCGACTTCGTTATAGGGAGAATCCACTGAATCTCTTTTCCCCTTTGTAAATTCTCCTTAGTGTTTTAATAAATGTTTTGTATTAAACTTGAAATCTCCTCGCTTATTTTATATAGTATTTTGTTTTAAATTTTAACGTGTTAGAACCCTTAAAATCCCCTAGATATAAATCCGAACTATTTACCCCTTATAGGTAACCCCTTCTGTGGGCATTTTGTTCGTTGAACGGAGTCCCATATTTGTAATTATCTATGAATTCTGTCCTCGTTTCATAAGTTCCACCTTTTGTGATTTATTTCAGGACCTGTAAGCGTAGACGTGAATGTCTGCGATCACTCATCGGCCTCTCTGTTCTTCATGCAATCCGTCAACCCAGCGGAATGCGTCTTCCTGTCGGCCATGTGCGACAGCTACGAAGATTTCCAGGAAGGAGACTGTTCGAACAATTCGAATGCCCTCTTAACAAAAATGGGGCTGCCCGCACAACCCATCCTCGGACTCGGTCCGATGACGGAATTCTACTTGAGAACCGGTCCAAATCCACCGTACTGTCTGGAAGATGGTTACGAACCCGAATAGTTACAACATGCGTATCAAATTCGAGGTTCACAACGAAGATTGTGTCACAAATTGTCGGTGGTATCTTTCTCGATCGCTCTGCAGTGAAGATCCGAAAATTATCCAAATAGCTTTTGTTCTGTAGCGAATTTCCCACTGTATAGGGAGATAAATATAATTCTATTCTATAAATAATAGAATACAAAAAAGAAAAAATACAGAAGAAGTACACAATAGCAATAACAATACACCTTTCTGCGCGCCCAACGCAGCAGGCATAAAAACCAATCCCATTTATAGACGCCTATGAGGAGTGTTTTCGATGCCAATATTTGGCGATATTTCCCTTTTTTTGGCGAGAAATGCTTTGTAAAGTTTTTCTATTTCGACGACGACCGAGAGATGCAATCTGTTATAAAGATGTAAACATTTCTACTTTGTAGTTTTTTTGTGTGTATGCGTGTGACGTAAAGTAAAATGAATTCCTTCTCGAGTGTCTTAAAGTTGAAAATAATTTGTTATTAATTGTTAATTGTAAATAAAGATGGAAGGTTTTTGAAAACACGATGAAGAAAAAACTCAGTTTCGCGCCAATCAAAGTAAACGCGGAAACCCTAGCGGGCACAATGTTCAACTTGGCGTGGTAAAAGACATTTCCATAGGCGCCTATAGTGAGATTGGTTTTTATGCACGCAGCAGCATCCAGTGATTGCATCAACAATATTGTCCTACAATTAACCAATAAATCACTAAAGAATTAAACAAAAATCGTGCTCTAATAATTAAAATAGTTAAAACACATAAAATAAAACAATTAGAATATAAAATAAAAAAAGAAAAACAATTAAAATGGAAGAGAACTCGAATGGCGAACTTTTTCGAAGACCACTCGCCATCGGAGTTCTAATGTGGATGAACTTTCTGTCAAGGGCATGACTACACAGTCAAAAATTATACCCCCTGAGGCCTGAATCTATCCATTAACTGAAACAAAGGAAATAATATCTTTAGAAAAAGAAAAAAACTTAATTAAGTCCTTTAGAACAAATCCAATAGAGAGACTAGAAAACGTAAATATTTACCCTCTGCCGAAATAGATGCAAGAATGACTCTAACAAGAAAACATACAAGAACAAAGGAATTATAGGTTTATTCTATAAAGTTGGAGTGCATCACGCACAAAGATTGCACAGATCCCGAAAGAACACTTACCCTATTACCAACGGCAAAATCCATTCTTTTTATTTTCTAAATCATCTATATTTGATTATTCTGTTTCTATCTCTCAGACAACGACTTCCATTGGCGTCAATCAAGTCTACTTAAGGGTATATCAGATGGGCAACGTAGCGTCATCAATTTCCGTGTACGCTAGTGTAATGCCACTCTTCCAAAGTTTATCGTCACGTGACCGGTCAGGCAAGATGTCGAAAATCGTGGACTGTATTCAATCAGCTTAAAAATGTACATGATAGTGACGGAAAACTGTCAGCAGCGAAAATTCAAACCAATCGGGTGTGATTTTGACGGTGACGTATTCACCTTCCACGAGACAGAAATCCTGTCTGACGGGTCGTCTCAATACGTCACGTGACGAGAAACTTCTGGCTTGTAGGTTACGGTTGGAATTACTCTAGTGTACACGGAAATCGCTGACGGAACACTGCCCGTCTGATATGCCCTTTACACTTTTCCTTTCATGCGTCAACACACAGATTCTTCCTTCTTATTAACTTCGTGAAACCTAATGCGTCATCTCCCAGCGCCGCCAAGCTAATCCGTCGCCTCTGACTCTGCTCTAGCCACCAGATACAGCGATTTGCATTCCTCAAACACAATGAAATTATTTCAGTGGTTAGAAATACTTATTGATGCAAACAGTAGTTTCCAATTCTAAAAGGATTTTAATCTCCTGTTAGATTCAGAATTACAGGTATCCAGTCTAGGTCCATTTCGAAAGTAATCTGAAACAGGAAATATAACTGAAGAAGAGATACCAGAAGCAGCGGCATAGAGATTTTAAAGAGTGAAATAAACGCACTACCCTATTAGCACACAGTCAGAAAGTGGCCAATATTATATGTGAGCATGCGCATAACATTTGGCGCGAATTTTAATGCGCTTGGTGGAGAACATCTGTGAGTGGAGAAGAATAGAAGGATTGCTCTAATAGGGAAAAAATCTTGAAATTTGGTGATTTTGAAAAAATCGCCAAATCGCCAAGTTTAAAGTTTTTCATTTTTTTCTCATAATATCAAATTATATTACTTGAAACAACGAAAATGTTTCTGAAGATGGAGTTAAATGATTTATATTAATAAAATTGCAATTCTAACCTGTTTATAAACAAGATTTCGTTACCTGGTAAGTGAATAGCCTGGGAGTCTAGTCTGCAGCATTCAAATATTTATGGGTGTTCTACGGACGCCTGACGATATTTCTGTGAATAGATAGTATTTTTTTTTCTACATAGATGGTTCAAAGAATAAGGTAACAAGTCCTCTGACAGAAAAGGTTTATTCATAAAGTCAAAGAGATAGATTAAGGTAGAAAGGCACTGGTACATATTTCTTGTCCACATAGTCATCGTGGTTGTTGAAGCATTTGGGCCGTCGATGCACCAATTTATCGAAACCGTCATAGAAGAAATCAGGGTCCAGGTCTCGGAGCCACTTAACGACGGCTTCCTGGACTTCGTCATCGGTTCTGAAATGGCGACCTGCCAGGTGCTTCTTCAATAGTCCAAAGAGATGAAAATCACTCAGTGCGATAACAGGTCACGAAACAGGTGTAACACCCTCCCTGCTGTAGGGTCTTAGCTCAGCGATACTAAGTTATGAAAGACTCACCAGACGACACAGCCATATTAAGATATTAATAGTTTAATGAAAATTCATGATTAAAGGAATTTCTATAGAATATACAAATTAATATCAATTCAAACAACTCCGCTTACTCAGGACGAGATAGCATAAGACAGGTCAAAAATCAATCTGGATACAGTTCGCAGATTTTCACGAGTTCACTCGAGGTAATGCAGAAAGTTCTAAAAGTTCTACTCTAGGCGAGTATACGTCCGAAGTCCGGAATAATGATCTGAGGGATTAATCCGCTCAGATTTCTAACAGATAACCACTCACGGGTTAGATCAAATACCAAGAAGGTAATTCGTAGCGACGTAAGGCACGTCTAATTCTATCAGAGTTCCTAAGAACTTCCCACTCGAGATGAGCGATAAACAGCCAAAGGTTGGCTTATGTTAACGGGGCAAGGCCCGGTACAGCAGCTTCTCAGCCTGAGAACTGCTTTGCCAAATTCTCCGTCACGAGAATTTAATTCTCCGGTTCTCCAAACGAACCCTATCTTGATCTCTCGATCATCCTCTCAATTCCTCTCTGGTTCCAGCTTAAAAACCCTCCTTGGGACCTGCCCTTTTTAGGCGGGGTCACAAGTTCAGCTCTTCATTTGTTGAAGATGGGACCCTTTCTCCCAATGACAAAACTCTGTCTTTCATTCCTCAATCGCATTGGCTCTAGGCGTACGCAACGCATTTTCCTGGCTCCGTGTGTGTCCACTCGAGGTCAAAACGGCGGCGAGCTTCAAACGAAACCCTCCGGATGATGCAATCTGAAAAGGGCTTTGTCGGCCCCTTCTTCGGCCGCTCTCTGCAAGCGAACTGGGAGGTCCGGTCACTTTCTCCGTGGGAAAATTTGCGGGCGCTTTTCAGGACCTCACACTGCAACCGGGATCTCGAACCAAGTGGATTTGTGCGGTGGAAGGTCATCTCTTCGGACTGTTGAAGAAGCACCTGACAAGTCGCCATTTCAGAACCGATGACGAAGTCCAGGAAGCCGTCGTTAAGTGGCTCCGCTACCTGGACCCTGATTTCTTCTATGCCGGTTTCGATAAATTGGTGCACCAACGGCCCAAACACTTCAACAACCACGATGACTATGTGTACAAGAAATATGTGCAAGTGCCTTTTTACCTTAATCTATCTCTTTGATTTCGTGAATAAACCTTTTCTCTCAGAGGACTTGTTACCTTACTCTTTGAACCACCTACGTAGATGCCACCAAAGGGAAGCACTCGGGCATGTATGCCAATCTTGTACTCTTCTCTTCGTGGCACCACTGTTCAATTATCAGAAAGAAAGGAAAATTTTTATTTTTTACTGTACTTGAATAAAAATTGAATAAAAATTACTTGAATAAAAATTCATTCAGTTTATTCGATTTCTTTTATTGCATCCAGAATATACCTCCTTTGGGGCTGTCCATAAATGATGTCACACTTTTTTTCAATATTTTTGACCCCCTCCCCCCTTTGTCACGAAGTGTCACACTTCACTATACTCCTCCCCCCCCTTGTCACATGTCACGCTATATTACATAAACATATACTCGCAGTTCAGAAACAAAGCACTACGTTATAGATCATATTTCAAATTTTATTTTTAAACTTTAACTATGTGTTTTAATGACATTTGTGAGCAAAACAATAATAATTATTATATGTGTACTTATTTTGTATGAAATAAGAATGAGGTTTACAACAAAAAACCTAATTAATATAGAATAGTAATAAAATATTAATATAAAAGAGCAATTGAAAACAGTAGTATTTTGGAATTTGAAATGGAAATGTATTTTGCTTTAAATCTTATCTTTACTTTATGAACATAAAATACTCTTAAATAGATTGAATTAAAAAAAAAACGCCTCAATAAGATCAACCTGTTTGTGCCACTACCAGTTCCACCACTCACCCAAGTGGGGCGAAATATCATTTGTTGGACATTTCAAGGGTGTGACAGTGGGAGGTTTTCTTCTAATGGTGAAGAATTTCTGCTGCTACCATATTCTCAGAACCTACCCTGAATGCCTTTTGCGAAAAGAAAAGAATATAAGTGAAAAAAATCACCTGAAAGTTGTTTTAGCCCCGATTAAAAAAATACCCTCAAATTCTGGTAATTTCAAAATAACTTCAAAATTTAATCTGCTGATTTTAAATGTTTTTATTTTAACCAAAATGCGTGATGTCACACTTCTTGTTACCCCCTCCCTCCCCCTTGTCACAAACTGTCACAATTTCACGCCCTCCCTCCAAGCGTGACATCATTTGTGGACGGCTCCTTGTCTTATTTGGTCCATGATTACTTTCTTCAAGAGTTATTTTTTCTGGTCCGTTACTTCTTTAGATAATTTTCTCCATTCAAAGATAAGACGTATAATTTAGAGGAATGATTTCAAGATTGCGCAAAAAGTTTTAGTAATTAAATAAATATAGCTGACAAATAATTTCAGGTCATCATGCGCTATCATGAATTTTAGTGCACACCTAGCCTGAGTATAAAATTTATTGCCATATTGTATACACCCATTTGACATATGTAAAAATCCATCATAATGTGAGATCTGTAATCTGACAATTAAAATCATTGAAAATTGCTTTTGAATGTTATCTTGCTATCGCCCCATATAAAAGCAACATCACAAAGTTTTTTCCCCCAATGCGGTCAATTTATGTTATTCCGCGATAAACCTTAAGCTCGTCATGCCGGTTTTGAAATCCTGTCCTATTCTTGTAAGAAGAAAAAGAACGTGAAGTCGCAATATAGCTTACAACGCGCAGTCAGATGATGTGAGTATAGTGACATTTCCGACATGTCATCTTCCGTGAATTGACTCCAATTTTATACGCCGCCGGTTTGAAGAACACAGAACGCCATATTAGAGTGAAACCAAAGCATGGTTTGTAAAGTACACGATAGTCTTAAACTACTGTGAGATGTTCTGAATTACTTCTCTTTGGAATAATCCGCTTAGTGAATTATCGCAATATTCGATGTACGTGGGCAGTACATGCACCGAATAACGTACATGAGATTCCGATTTGCTAAAAAAAAAGTAATGATAAATTAGACAAAGAAGTATCAGAAATCTCCTTTACAGAGGTGTAACGACGAAGGGCAAGGAGCATATAGATGCCTCTGGCACCAGTTATAGGGGCGCCATGGGGACAAAGCCACTTTTTAAAGCAAATTGTGGTATGGGAGGGATAAAACCATGCCCCGGGCACCATTTACACGTGCCATACTCCCGGCACCACACTTGCCAAACCACTGAGGACGACTAGGGGAGAAAAAATCATATTATACCCCGGTCTCCCCAGAAGTGGCGTTAAAGTCTGCCCGGCGGGGGGTCAGGATCTCCCAGACAAGGGCAGGACGACTTGCTGTACAAGGGGAGAAGCATAACGATGACCATCTCAAATTTTCGCCAGTTCTTTATTTTCCCGACCGTTAAACGGGGGGACACCATGTGTTCTTGGATGAGAGGCTGCCATATAAGTAAGCAGGCTCTCATCAACCCAATGGCACAATAATGGTGGTGTGGCTCTTTGGGCCCACTTCCGATGACAGGTCGTACCCCGGTAAAACGGGGGGTTTCTGTATCAGCCGCTCGTAATGGAGGCTATTATGCAAGAACCACAGTGCCCGACTATCTGTTGCGGCGGCCGGTCTTTCAGTTGTTTACCCGGATGCTTAGGCAGGGCGGGGTGATGTTCTTTGTGGCTATGGGTGAGTGGGTCGGCGTGGGTAATAAATAAATATATAGATCTTTATTTATCTACTCTCCTACTGCCACGAGCAAAGCCCTGAATGGGGTCGGCTCAAATAGATGGGTCGAAGAAAGGAGGGAAACGGGTATAAAATCAACCGCAACATTTGGCAAATTAAGAGCACCTCGGTAGGCGAGGAATTCGTTTTCGACCTAAGTACAAAGCGAGATGAGACTTCCGTCGGTTCTCTCTGTGCCAAATGAAACAAACCTTCTTGCCTTCACCCCCAAAATGCAGTGGAATACACCGTTTCCATAACGACCGCCACCGACATGTCTGGTGTCTGGGGTTTTTCTCTTGGCGGTAGGATAGTACGAGTTGAATAGCCCGTTGAGTGAAACTGGGTAAAAAAATTTGCCCCGATCGGGGACACAGCATCCCCGTCAGGGGGCCCCTGTCCCCCGAACACGCCACAGGCGCCACCCCCGATTCCCACTACGCCACTGCTCCTTCAGGGGAAATTTTAGTTTTGTTTTCAAGAAAAACATTTAAAGGAGATTCTAACCTCTTGTCCGAATATCGTAGCATAATAATGCTCCGGGCTTGATTCGTCTGCTTTTATATTAATTTAAAAAAATTATAAATATTATGATTATACTCGTAGATACGATAAAGTGCACAAACACAAAAAAAATGCATTGAATATCGTCGTGACACGCAGGCATATAAACGCAAGAATTAAAATAATGAAAGTATTGCTGTAAAATACACTTAAAATTATTTTGAAAAATTTATTAAAATTAGAGAAAATTTAACGGAAACAGAATTGAATCACTAAAGTGGTATAAAAATGGTGTTCGTACAATAATATGTTCTGAAGTTATTGAGGAAAACGTTAAAATTTTGTAACGTTTTCCTTTTAATTCAAAATCTAATTAAAATATCAAAGAACTCTTTCTGAGTGAGCACCTACTACCCAAGAAGTATCTACGTGTCAAATTTGATAACTTCATATCGAAAATTTTGCCCCGCAGAGAATTTTGAATGATTTTTGCATCATGTATGTCGCATCATCCAATTTACAGATTACTATAGACATTATCATGTTAAAATAATTTTATATAAAAAAAATTTGCGTAAATATGATGATACAAGGTAAGAGAATTAGTGAGTTAGTATAGAAAAGAGAATTAGAACAGTGAGAATTCTTACCGCTCAAATCAAATGCCTATATGCAGCGAACCGCCGTCGAAAATATTGTGCATGGCATGCATCTGTTGAACGTTAGAACGGTGTTCATATGAACGATAAGTGTTTCCATGCATTGACGAGAAATTTAATGTTAACTGTTTCATTTTCCGCTTTTTTAGCGTCAAAATTTCCCCTAACGGAGATTTGGGGCCTTTTTTCCCCCCTAATTCATGAGTGCACGCGTACTGTATCTTGTTATATTTCATTCCATAGATAACCGCAAAAGGGCTCAGAAAACATCGCTTATTTTATGGCTTCCCTGTATATTTCAACATAATAAACATTTTGTAGCGAATTTTCAAAATGAGTGCAGCTGAAACACTATCGAGACTATCATCGAAAAACATTAATACAGTAGAACCCCGCTAATCCGAAATTCCGGTTAATCAGAACCGATTTTATTTTCGAAAATTATATGTAATTGAAAAAATTTAAATATATATACTAAAAACAAAAAAATATACTTTTTCAGCATGCATAATTTTGCACCCATTGAAGAAACTAATGCAATTCGCCGTAAGATAAGGTCGCTTCATACAGGAGCACATCCATTATTCTAATGAAAAGGGGACATATTCTCTTTCTATTGCTTTTGAATAAAAGAATTCATGAGATAGTAGTACTGAGTACTTATAACTTACATTTTTTTTTTTTAGCACACATCTTTTCCTTTTCTATTTTTATCGGAATTTCGGGTAATACGAATTTTTTGTAATCCGAACAGGCACCGGTCCCAATTAGTTCGGATTAGCGGGGTTCTACTGTATTAGAAAATAAAAAATAAAAAAATATTAAAGGATATTCGAGTTTCCAGACCGAAACATCGTAGTATGATAATGTTTTAAGCATGATTTTCTGTCTTGGTATTATTTTTAAAAATTTACTCTTAATCATATAGCAACGATAACATCCACGCAAGGAATGTATTTAATATCGCTTCAAAGCGAGTGTGTTTAAATGCAACAAAAAACTACATTAAATGAAAACGATTACTAAAAACAATGAAAAGTATTGTTGCAAAACATACTTAAATATGCTTAAAAATTCATTAAAATTAGACAAACAAATTGTACGGAGCTAAAATTTCTATCTGAAAAGCTTATGTTTTGCATTTTAAAGTGGTGTAAAAATAGTTTTTATTTAATAATATGCTCCAAAGAGGGAAAAGTTACAATTCCGATTAATTTTTCATTACAAAACTAATTAAAAATTTGAAAAATCCTAATTTTGTGAGCATTAGCTACCCAAGAAGTGCCGAATTTGGTAGCTCTATGTCTGCTCTGTACAGCGTTTTGAACGATATTTGCATCATGCTTGTCACAATTTACAGATAGTATGAGGCCTATAAACATTATAATGTTAAAAAATGAAGATTTGCATAACTGTGATCCGTGCACAGTGTGATGATAAAGCCGATATGTTGCTAACCGCTGGCATAAAAATCAATACCACTATAGGCGCCTATGGGGGAATGTTTTCGATGCCAATATGTGGCGATATTTCCCTTTTTTGGCGAGAAATGCTTTGTAAAGTTTTTCTATTTTGACGACCGAAAGAAGTTATCTGTTATAAGGATGTAAACATTTTTACTTTGTAGGGGTTTTTTTTGTGTGTGTGACTTAAAGTAGAATGAATTCCTTCTTGAGTGTCAATGAATATGAATGAATCTTTAAAACTAAACATGAAATAAGTCTATAGTGAATAATTCTTTGCTAAAGTAAATAATCTAACACGCACAAGTTAGAAAAATATTCAAATACATAAATACTTGCCAATGAGCTTAATATGAGCAAGAATTAAAGTTGAAAATAATTTGTTATTAGTTGTTAATTGTAAATAAAAATGGATAGTTTCCAAAACACGATGAAGAAAAACTCAGTTTCGCGCCAATCAAAGTAAACACGGAAATCCTAGAGGGCACAATGATCAACTTGGCGTGGTAAAAGTCATTCCCATAGACGCCTATAGTGGGATTGGTTTTTATGCTAACCGCTGCACCGTCGAAAATATCGTGTATCGGATGCATCTATTGAACATCAGAACGGTGTTCATATGAACGATAAACGTTTCCATGCATTGATGAGAAAATTATTGTTTACTGTTTCATTTTTTAAGGTTACCGAGTTTTTAAAACGAAAAGGAAGACACAAATAAATTGAAGAAAAAAATGTCATAAATTAAGAAAACTTTTTATTCATTGCAACAATAATGCAGAAATACTATAATATGACAAATACACAATAAAAATACTTGTAACATTTTATAATGTATTTATACTTGCGTGTAGATTAATTATTATTTGAATGAGTACATTTTCACTGAATGAATATTTTTTATCAATGTATCATCTTCTAAAAATATATTGGAAATATATTGGTGTTCATATGAGAGAGAACGACAAACGTTTCCATCGATGAGTAAATTATTGTTTACTCTTTCATTTTTCTAAGGTTACCGAGTTTTTTAAAACGAAAAGGAAGCCACAAATAAAATGAAGAAAAAAATGTCGTAAATGAAAAACTTTTATTTACGACAACTTTTTATTCATAGCAACAATAATGCAGAAAACACTATAATATGATAAATACACAATAAATATATTTGTAACATTTTATAATGTATTTATACTTGCATGTCGATTAATTATTATTTGAATGAGTACTGTTTCACTGAATGAATATTTTTTTGTCAATGTATCATCTTCTAAAAATATATTGGAAATATCCCAACAAGGAATGTCCTTGATATTGAATTTTTCAGCTAGTGCTGCATCTAGAGTATCAACATTTAATTTCGATTTCTCACTTGTCCAAAAATCATTAGTACATGAAAGAACCATTTCGACTGCTGCATTAGTTCAAGGGCAGCACAACGTAAACTGAACAAGAATAAATAAATTTTCACATGAAATATTTTCATTATTAATATGGCTGAATATTTACACCCATCTTTTAACAATTTCAACATGTTTATTTTCCCATTTTATAATTTTTCAAGGAGGAAGAAAAGGAGGACAGCTTAAGAACGAAGGATTGTCCTCCCTAAAGGAGGAATATTGATCACCATAATTCTTCACTTTTTAAGCGCCAAAATGAGATTTGCGGTTCCTTTTTCTTAATCGAAAGTGCATGTTCCACTTTGGAAGCACACCGAATTTTGTTACATTTCGGTCCATAAATTACACGCTAGAGGGCTCTGAACGCATCAAGCCAGTGGCGAATCCAGGATTTGGGTCTGGAGGGGGACTGAGGTCATAAAAATTTTGTATCGTCGTGACGAATCTCAAACCTCATGATTTACGTAAACTAAAACACTTTAACTTTACAGACTTTACTCACTTGACAATAAGAATAATAAAAAAACACTACAATACTTTCGATAATTTAATAAAAAATGCAATGAAGTAACTAGCCAAAAAATGTCGTCGACCGCGTCAACGCTACAAGTACAACTGGAATGACTAGAAAAGTATGAAAATTTTCGAGCCTGTCAAGCAAGAAAGCAATGTTGTCACGCTTTTATTATTTTTTAAAAAAGGGAAATTAAGAACGAACAATTACAGTGATTTTAAATAATTTTAAATAAAATCAAGTTTTCTGGTTTAGCCCTGGGGGGCTGCAGCCCGATAGCCCCCCCCCCTAGATTCGCCACTGCATCAAGTTATTTCATATTACCAATTAACATACATTAATTATGTGTTATTATTATTACCTCAGTAGCACAAAGATATAGTACAATGTTGTACGATATTGAACAATATTCGTAATTGAACAATAGTGGCAACATGCTGTGCTACCTGGGTAATGTTCAAAATGTGCCTTATGTCACGTTTCGAAGCAAATCTGGCCATAGCATACATTTTGATCAAAGAAGGTGAATTTCCAAAATGAGTGCAGTTGAAAGACAGTCGAGGTTATCATTGAAAAACGTTAATGATGCGAAGAAAAAAAAGCAGCAGTAACAAATCGTCAACGGAAAACGTAATGTTGGGATTCTTTTAAGAGGATTTTTTAAGAATGCCAGTCGAGAGTGTTTAGAGGCGACTTAATAATAATACAGATATTGTATAATATTTTTTACGATGTTGCTCGATATTCTGATTGCTAAACAATAGCGTACCAATATTTTGGAATATCTTGTATTAATGGGACCGTAACACACGGTCAGAATTATTTTTGGCCAAATTTTATCAGAGAAAATTGGGGAGATCAACAGCTTTTTTATTTTATTAGTTTTCTCTCTTCTTTTTCATAAGTTCAAGCTTAGGACTTATTCTCCGACATTTTTTCACAATTAAATTAATGCTTCTTAATAATAAGTTATGTCATTTTTTCATGCTACCCTGTTTTTTCACCCAATGCCCCTTTTCTGAGTAAAGAAAATGTGGCGGTATAATAAAGCAAGAAAATGAATTTATTATTGTTTCAATTAGAATCCTTACGACATGACGATTACTTCAAAATAGAAAAGTCATAATACTTTAAAATGAGTCTGTATAAATAGACATGTGAATTTTTACAAATGTGATGCTTTTAAAAGGAGTGGAAATTGTTTTATTTTTAGCCAAATTTTATTTTATTTATTTGATAATTAAGCAGCTTTAAGTAAAAAAAAAATTAATGCGTGATTTTTCTGAAATTAATTATTCATGGTGGAATTGAGTGGTCTATTGCAAACTGGATTTGACTTAAATTTTGTATAGCAATTTAAAACACACAGAACAAAATTTTTCAAAAATATATGAAATTAAAATGAACTTCTGAAAATGCTATCATTGCGTAAATGCGCGTTAGAAACGCAGTTGATGAAACAAAGCAGACCGGATTAAATTATTCAACCTATTATTTCTTTTTTATTTATTTGTACAAAGAAGGGCTCGTTTATTTTTCTTTTTATAAACAAACGAAATGCTCCATCTCATTTCATACGCTGTTTTCTCGTGCTGCCATCTGCAGATTTCCTCCAGAATCATCTTGAAATTTCTCGCTAACCCTCGTTTCCGGTAGAAAGTTCTAGCGATTTCTCCGCGGAGCTGGAAGCAGATGCCGCGGCTATATAAGGCTGAGCGGACGGCCGCAGAGACAAGTGAATTTATAAAGCGAGTTGGAAGAAAGCGATCTTTGTTCAACGATCTGTCTTGTTTTTGCGATTTAGTGTGTTGATACTTGCTGTGAATTACTATTTCGTTTATTTGAGTTGAGTTTTAGCGAATTCGAGTTACAGTTTGATTTAATCGGCGATATTTTCAACTGATCTGTGTGGACTAATCAACGAGCTTATATTTTCTACTTCTTGCAGGAGAAACAGTCAAGTGGTATAGTTTATAAAATGTCTCTAGCGAGTCTTCTCGACGATTATCTGCCACTTTTGCCTACTTTGGAACATCGTAGGCGACGAAATCGACCACAGATGCTGAATCTGTTGGAGTTACTGGAAAATGAAATGGATCAGAGAGTCGGCCACGTCGTACGCCGAATACCAGCTGCCTTGTTGGATTGGGACGAGGATTACGAACTCGCGAACAGCCGAAAACGAAAACGCAAGTCCAACGCCGTGTCCGTTTATGAACCGAAAACGAAATGCCAAGTGACAACCAAGGACAACACGTTCCAGGTTCAAATGGATACATCTAACTACCACCCAGATGAAATAACTGTCAAAGTAGTCAACGACAAGCTGTCCGTTTCCGCCAAACACGAAACCAAAGGCGGTGATGTGTACGAATACCACGAAATGACCCGGTCCTTCAACTTGCCAGAAGGAGTGGATCCTGATACTGTAATATCTCGTCTAAACGCAAATGGACAGTTGACCATCGAAGCTCCGATTAAACCGACCAAGGATACCGCTAGTAGAGTGGTTCCAGTAGAAATGACCCAAAATACCAAATCGGATGAGAAGGTGGAAAGCAAAGACAAGCAAACACAGAAGAATGACAATAAATGATTTTTTCAGAGACTGTAAGGACATTCCATTTTGAAAATGTATTCATCATGTAAGGTGAGCTTTCATTTGAATTGTTGATTTGGCCATATGATTTCTAAGTTATACATTTGTAAATATTTCATAATTTGATATTTAAATAAAAATAATTTGAAATTAATTATTGTGTTTATTATTTTACTGTAATATTCTTTCTGTGTCTATTAACAATTAATTTAATAATCCTTCAAAAATGTGAAGTTCTAGAAATTTCATAGTTTCCTAAATAATTTTCTGCAATTCTTTTAACAGAAAACTTGAAATATGAAATTATTAATTTATATAAAATGATTTATTCCATCTTATAAAAGAATGGAATCAAAAATTTAAATCGTTATAAGCATTTTTTCTCTTAAAGATTTCTATAAAAAATTAAAAACGAGTTTTATAAATCCGAATTACATATACAATTTGGAAACAGAAAATGTTGCAAATGAACTTTATAATAATAATCAAGAATTTAAATATCTGATTTGTGTTCTGGAATATTGTGCTATATTGTAATTAAGTAATAAAATATTATTGGTGTTATGAGATTTAAAAATGGTTAACTTATATGGTCCATCTAAGTATTACAAAAAAATGAGTATTTTGTGAGCATAAGAAATCATTTTCCTATTAGTATAAAAGATTAGATCTCATAAATTGCTCCCTATTAGAATACCTTCCATATCTTGAATATTGAATGAAGTGTTATAAAACAGAACTAAGTGTGGGTAGATGAAACTTACATCAGTCTCAAAAAAGGAGTCGATCATAATTCACGGCTTTTTTAAGCAAGAATTTTTGCTGACCTACTCAAGGACTTCTTGTTGATAATTATCTAAATAATGAGTTAAGGATTATGGTATCTCTTTCCTTGCAGGTGAGTGGATCATAAATACTAATACATAAGTCTTTAAAAAGCTAGATTATATCTTAAATGAACTGAATCTGCATTCAAATATTGGCAGTGTAAAATGAGTTGTTAATCTCTTTTCTTTTTAAATTTTCTATCGGCACTTTAATATAATATTCCACTAAAAAGTTGAATATAAGCCAAAAGGCATGCTGAATTAACCTAGACTCGGTGGCACAGGTAGGGCAAGTGCCCTGGGTGCCATTACAAGGGGGTGCAAAATTGAGGAATCAATTAGTTACATATAAAAGAAAAGTATTTTTTTTTTAATTCTTATTCCTCAGATTCTTAAGAATTAAAGTGGATCCAATCAAGTGTGGGAAAACGTAAAGGGTGCAGTAATTTTTACAGCCTAGGAACCGACTTGCGCTATGTTTCTCAAAACAAATTAGCAAATAGTTTTGCATTAAAAAAAAAAAAAAACATTCTGCAGAAAAGCTTGTTAAGGTCCTTTTCAAAGATTTCTGATTCGGTAGGGGGGAGAAAGGGAATATTTGACCATCCTTATATCATTTTAGTCAATTGAAGATCTCGGGTTGTCTAGAATTTGTGGTTTACAGTTCCTGTTTCTCAAGGTCGAGTTGAAGGTAAAATGTTATGGCCTCCATATTTATACTGATTCGCTTATTGGCTTCATGACAAATAATTAGGATTAAATTCCTACTTTCAAACAGCAGAGCAAAGCATAGAAAAGTATTTCTACTTGTTTGTTGAAGTGACATTCCAGATTGTCAATATTTAGAGTTTCTAGGAATAAAAAGTAATGTATATATATTTATTATTTGCATTTGTGGGATTTTTTCAGTGTATTAAGTTATTTGTATACATTCTTTAAGTTTTAACCCTACATTTGGTGAGTGAAATTTTATTACATGGTTTAGACATGTGGAATAGATATGTTCCCCATTTTCTCTTCCTTTTTTTTTTTCTACAGATACTTTTTGGAGAAAAATATCGGTCCCAAATTAAAGAACAGAATCTAAGAAATGCAAAAAGGAGCACAAATAATTTTAGGTGACTATTTTAAATATTTTTTAGAGATTTCAAAAATAGTATAAAAAATCGGAATGTTTCTGATTTTAGCATCTTTTCAGAATTTAGCATTTTACAGTATTTTGACCCTAATATTACCATCTACTTTTATTTTCATTGACTTTGGGTGGTTTTTTTGTCCTTTACTGTTGATTTCTAACATAGGACTTGCTCTGTTTTCCCCCTCCACTGTACAACTCTGCATAAAATTTGAAGTATAAGTATCCACCTGAAATTTTCGATGGCATCAAGTCGTTTCTTATTCCTATCAATATTTTGTTAGAAAATTATAAAAGTGTTAATAATATAGGTGTTTTAAATGTTGTAAAAAAGAACCATAATCCAATGAAAAGTATTGCTTGAGGTCTTTATTTTCCGGCATAGATGATCAAGAGTATCAACTCGTTCCAAAACTTTAACATATTTTTAAAAATATCTTTAAATATAATTTGCAATGTTAGTTTTTACTGTTGAATTTTTAGACAATTCTTTTTCATTGCTTCATCAAATCTTTAAATCATTTGTTTTGTTGAAAAAGATAATCATATTTCGGATAAATTTTTAATCAAAAACTTTACTTTATTCTTAATCTATGAAGTATTTCTCTCTTTGTTTTATTTTAAGCATAAGGTGTAATTCTTTTCGGGATTAGATTTATCATGCGATATTTATTATATATTAAGTACTTGGAAGATTTCCATAATTTCTAAAGCTATAGATATTTTTAAGCAATAAGGAAAAATTTCAGTTCTTATTTTAAGAGTTAAAATATCTGTAGTATTAATTTAGGCTATTCATTCATGCGATATAAATAATTGAATAAAAAATTTCTAATCACTTAATATTATTGTAATAACCATCAGAATAATGTGCAACTTTAATGACTAAAAAATCGTTTTATATATATATAAGTAATAATCTCACTTAATTTTACTTTAAATTCTAATATTATATATTTTAAAATCTTAGTAAAGTCTTAATGCATTCCAAAATCACTTTTCTTAAACTCCAATTTCGTTTTATTTCCCACGTTGGAGGTATATTAAATCTCGCGTTTCGGCATATTTATTTCTAAAAGGATATTCTAATTACTTCCAAGTGCACACATAAATCGCGAAATCAGACTTGTTGGCACCATACTTTTCCCTTAAACACTTATGTAATTTACTAAAAATAGCTATTATTCCATTCACTTTGATCATGTGTCTATATGTTAATCCCTTATCTGAGAAAATGCAGGGATTTTCTGTTCACTTTTGATTTGAAAATCTAAACTAAGATGCATGTACATCAGCCACTCTCCTAAAATTGACTTAAATAGTTTGTTAATAAATGAAAAGTAATTATTTGCTCAGCCTGTTCATTACCTAATTACTACACCAACGAAATCATTATATATATATCAATTTTTTTTTTTATTGCCAAGAAATTGACATTTTTAGATATGTTATAGATTATGGGTGCAAGTTTTCTTCCTGTGTATGTTAATATGAAAGTTGTTTGACATGAAATTAACACATTAAATCTGATGTGTGAACCAGCTGTTTGCCGAAGATGGCTATATCATATTAGATCAAAAATGTTTTATATATTATTTCAGTTTAATTGTAATTTCAAGCTTAGCACTGCCTGGCAGAAAGTGTTTGGTGGGGGTAGATATGCAGATAACAGTTTTTAAAAAGGGGAAGGGGGTGTTATTTTTATATTTGCCCTAGACGCCATTTTATGTAGGTAAACCACTGCCTAGACTTCCAAGTTACATGCATTTTATGTAATATAAATTAAATGGTTTTGACAAGAAATTTCATATTCTTTTAGAATCTAATTTACCTTATGTTATTTTTAGAAGTTGAAGTATGCTATAGAGAACTTGAATCAGGACGAAGTATCAAAGACTGTGACATCTGCTCACTTTACCATTGATACAATGAACCTTAAAGGAGATCAACATTCAAAGGAATGCACTTAAGGATAAAATTTGCCAGCATTGCAAGGCCTCTGTTTTTAAGCTGAATAGAGCTGTGACCACACTATATGCTATGTTGCTGATCCTATTGAAAAAACAAATCATTAGAACTCAAATCTAGGGCATCAAATTAAATATAGATTCCAGCAAATGAAACATTTCCAAAAACATTTTGGAGAACATTCAAATTTTATTGGAATGCAACCTTTGCATTCATTAATTCAAATCTGCTTCCGATTTCCACACTAAACAAAGCAGGGGATAGCAAAATGAAATCAGAAATTAATTGATGTTTCAAAACCTTCCAGCAATAGACCAAACAGCCATTTTTGAATCGACTAATGGAGAGATGATTTCAGAATTGCATGTTGTTTTAGGCTGGGAAACTGGCAAAATGCAGTTATTACCCATTACTATTTCACATTGTCATCTGTTAGTTTACTCACTTCTGCTTCCTTATAAACCCTTAGATAGGAAAGCAAGACAACATACAGTGCTCATTCAAGTTAATGCAAGTTTCACAGGATGGAACAGTATTTCACATCAGGTCTACAAATAATCATTTGGCAGTCATCGAAGACTTCCAGCGTTCTTGAAAGTTCTTGGGAAGCTCTTCAAAAAGCATGTTATTAAAGGTAGGGGTATTTCAGCACCCTAACACATCATTTGTAATTTTTATAACATAAAAGTTGGGGTGTGCTAGTACCCTGCCATGCTAATGCAGAGTTAAAGGTTGAACACCGTTTACACTTCAAACATTTACAAATAACTGTTTTTCCAAATATTTTACATTCGCTTAGTGGACATCAGGTCAATCTACTGTTAAATGCATCCATTTCCCAGGTTACATAGAAGCAAATTATCATTCTTTGCATTTCATTGAATGCCATGTAAATAGAAAATTTGAATGATATGCTATACGACTATACTGAGTTATGTGCACTGTTTTTTTTTTTAATTAAAACTTGTACTAGCGTATGGCAGTTGTTTCGCTAACTTAACGCATAAATGACTGAACAAAAATCACTATCCCTTAAACAGAAAAAAGAAACATCTGCACCTATACTCAACATACTCAGATTAGCTTATATATAATAGTTTGAATGCTCAGTACCTTTCACAGATATTCATAACCTGCCATTTTTTTTTTTTTTTTACAGCATAAGCAATCATTAGCATAATCCATTCAAAAATTATTTTACAAAATAATTTGTGCATAAATTTTTCTTTAACTTTTCATTGTTGGAACTTATTAGATATAAGTATTTTAATAATCTACTCAATTCCACTTCCTGTTTTAAAACATTGAATCTTAAGTCCTCTGTTACAAAGGAGACAAAAAATCTCCAAGTACCTTTTATATTTTTCCTTAAAAACATACAAGAGAAATTTGTGTATCATATAGTGTTTTACGGTTTACTATTTTAAAATTAAAACAGTCACTTTTTTTAATAACCTTTATATACTGGAGTAGAGCAAAAATATTCAAAAAAGCTCAAGGTTCTTAACTAAATAATAAAATGTGTAAGTTATTATAAAGCTATTCTGCACAACAGTAATAAAAGAAACTGTCATATTTAATACATTTATTAAAATGACCAAAAAAATGAAGCATGAATACAATTCAGTACCATCAAAAATTTACCAACCATTTAAGATGAAAAGGAAAGATTTTGCTTAATACACCTAATAATACTTAAAACATAAACCAGAGCATGCTTTAATAAAGTTTATCCAAAACAAAATTTAACACTGTTGCAAATTATTTGCATCCCAAGAGCATGCAAATATATTTTAACAGAATATCCCATCAGGTATTAACAAAAATAAAGAAATAGAGAAGATATATCAAAAGGAAGGAGTTCAATTACATGACTGATATTCCATATTAAATAAAACATCGAATACACATAAAGATCTCCAGATGCAGAACTGTTGTGTTTTTTTTTAATCCTCTGTATAATGCAGAGTATTGCACATAATATCACAAAATTTCAAATGCTGACAGAAAATAAAAATTACAGGATCAACCTGCAAACAGTTTAAGAACTTTTGTGCCAAATGCTGTTGTTAACATTTAAGCCTTTCAAAATATAGATCCACATATAACAAAAGTGTGCGTCAAATCGCTTCAGTTATAAACTAAGAACACTAACCAGGTGAATAAGAACAGTGAAAAACTATCAATTATTAGAAATGTTATTTAACATTTAGGAACAAATTCAAAACCATTTAATACATAAAGTTTTTGGCACACTTGTGTCAAGAGAAAAACTTATTAACAATTAACTGAATTCTACACTTCTTGCCCTCATTCATATTTTTACTCAAATAACCAAATATATTCTATACATACAGGTTTCCATGATATTAAAATGATAGACTTTTTAATGAAAATCCTTATATATTTGTAATCTAAGAAATTCATCCTGCCATATAACTAATTTCAAAACAATAGTTTTTTTCATTGTAAAAGAAAGACTTTAAAATAATGATACTGAATTTACATACTTAAAATTTACAGCTATATACAACCAAAGGTAAAAACTTTATTTCTTACAATATAGAAAAAAATTTGTAGAAGAACCAGATTCTTTTCATATATTTTTTTTAAAAAAAGCTTAGTTTGATAAACAAAAATACATATTCAAAAAAAACTTCACATACTGCTAAATAATCAAATTTATTATTTTTCAATCTTTTATACCTTGCCAATTTTTCTTTAACTCCTCAACCAGACAATTACTTTACCGCTTAAGGACCAACTTATTTTGAAACCAATGTTATTTAGGACGAGTTAACTCGGGTTATGTCCTTAAGTGGTTAATGTAACACTGCTTAGCTCTGAGAAATGAACTTTCTAAGAGGATAAACCATACTTTTTGAATCGGAAAAATAGTTTACTAATATAGTTAACAAAGAAAGTGACTACAATTATGGTACAATTGCAAAGTTGAATTTTTTTGCGATTACTCGCTAAATATGGAAATCGCGAAAATTTCTATTGCAATCCTAGAAAAGTTAAAATCTAATGTTTCTCAACTTTGTTGTTGCCACAACTGAAAATTATGAATGGAAAAGTTAATTTGGCTGCTAGGAGAGTTAAATTATGATTTGAAAGATTCAAAACAAGTTGCAAAAATATTACTAAAAATATATAAAAATTTGAGTTATGTTGGAAGCTTTTCAAACGAAATGGTACATTTCATAGATAAATATTCTTACAATAAATCTGTTGTAAAATTCAAATGAATTAATCAAATATTTAAGAAAAGATACAGCTTTTCACTTTTATTTCCACAAAAAATACATTATCTACATCCAAGTCATGAAATATCTTTGAATTTTTCATTGATTTGCATCAAAATACTATTAGAACACAAACATACTTTAAAAAGAGCACCTTTCAATTTAGAATAAATTAAAATTATATAAACTTACAGCTAGTTGTTATCACTTTGTGAAACTCGCGACTGCAGTTCTAAAATGATATTTGATAGTACATTTTTTTGCAGTCAAACCTGTATTTTCTTCTATTATCCATGTAATATATACCCAGTACTAATATAGTAAAAAAAATTCCACAACTAGCAGAAAATTATACAAACTTCAAAAAAAAATGTATTACAAATTAATCAACAGAAATATTCTGAAAAGATTTATAAAATGCATTTAACGGATAATGATACTGGATGTCATTTCATTACATAACACTAAACAAATATCACAATATATTTGAATTTAAAAAAAAAGAAATCTAAAATTCAGATTAAATTTGTGGGCATTGCAATAGAGAGATGAATTTAAAACATGTAATGGGGAAAATGTTTTTCTTAAAATATGGTCTTCGCAATGAAATTCAATGGCCCTACATATCTAGGGTCAGAACAATGGTAGAATGAATTACAAAAAGACCATAGAAACACATCTGTTTAAAATTAAGTACCATCTGTGCGTTACAATAGACTTCAAAACCTCAAATCAACAACATACATAACACTTCCCATCACATAACAATCATTCGAATGTAAGCAATTGGGACAACATTTTATGTATTTTTAACAGATGTATATTCTTTAAGTGCGATTCATGAAGAATGAAGTTGCTTTGAGCCGTTTCATCATGACACTGGTAAAAAATTTAATAATGACCTTTACTAATAACATGCGAGTTGAAGTCATACTTGTCTTTACAGGTTTTACCACATAAATTGCATTTCCAAGGGCTTGATTCAGAATGCAAACTACGATGCAGAAGATACAGTGTCTGATCAGGAAATATGATTCCACAATAAACACACGTCAAAGTACAACTTTCAATATCACGGATAACTATTGTATTTTTGCGGTTATAATAATTGGATTCCACTTGAGCTTCTGATGTAGTATCATTATGATGAGCAGACACATGGCTTGTTCGTGTATAATGTGCATCACCTGGACCCAACTGGTTTGTTGACGTAGCTCGACTATAAAACACCTTGCGTTCTTCATCTGAATGCTCATTCTGTGTATTTCGGTCAGCATCACTGTCAGAATAGCGTGTTCTCCTTTCCGAATTTCGACGATGCAAAAGGCATGTATGCCTAGAATATTCTCTGCAGCGTTGGCTGCCACCATCTTCGTAGGGTCGATATCTGCATGTATGAGCAGTCTTCATATTCGTATGTGGCACAGCTTGAGATTCGACACAATGCCTGTTAGATGGAGAGTATCTAATCTCAGAGGCACCATCATCTGTTGACGAATGTTTATGTATTTTCCTTCTGCAAGGAACATCTGAAGTACCAGCCTCATTCGACGTGACACATGTAGTTTCAACTACATCAGTAGTACTTAAATCCATTGTGCTAGTGGGTTGGACATTACTGTTTTGACTGTCATCTACAGCAAGCTCTGGGGGTTCAGGCTTAATATGCACCCTCTCACGAGACAGGATGGTGGCATTAGAAGCTTCTGGTCGAGAGCAAGACCTGTCTTGACATGAAGGAGGACTAACTATTGTAGTTGAAGCAGCCAAAGAACTGACACAAGTATGTCTGTTGTCCTCCTCTTGCACAGGAGCCACTGGATTTTGATCGCTGCTTTGAGGAATAGACAGCCTTGTCATCTCGTAAGGTGTTGCAAGACTTATAACTTTTGATGTACGACTTAAATCAGATGGACCTGCTGCACCTGTATTAGCATCCCCAGCTGAAGCAGTGAAGGTTGGATAATGAGCTGCCATGAAAGAAAAATTCTGAGAAACTGTAGCTAAATCGATGGCACCATTTTCGGTAGGATGAAAGTGAATTCGGCGAATAAGATCATGAGGCCTGTCATTACCATTCACTTCTGAATTCCGTTTTAAGTGAAATGTAGAATAATGAACCTTGACAGCATTTGGCGAAGATGCTTTAAAATCGCATAAGTGGCATGTCTTGTCGAAGACAGCTGGATGCTCAGATGATACATGTGATCTCAACTGACCTCGATAATTGAAAGTTCCATTACAGAAATTGCACTGAAGAGGTTTAGGTTTTGAATGTCCTACCAAGTGTTCCATAAACTGTTCCTTACGAAGGAATCGTTTCGAACAAAACTGGCATTCAAACGTGCGGATACCCTGATGCATATGAAGATGATGACGTCGCATATTAGCATAAGATGGAAACCTCAGATTACAGATATCACAATGAACAGCACCACCATCTACATGTGTATCTTCATGTTTAAGATAAACTTCAGCATCTACTGATGTAAAATTACAACCAGGGTATTTGCAACTAAAAGTAGATTCATTGTCCAAAGCTACAACGCCAGATGAAAGATGTCCATGATTTTGTATCAGTACTTCAGAATCGTCAACGTCACCATTGACCTCCATTCTATTTAGAGATCGGTCATCATTTTCAGAATTTTCATCAGAAGAATTTGCATTTCTGGCATCTAAATGTGATTCTTGCAATGTGGGAGAGGGTGCATTTTCACTCTCAGAAGATTGTCTTTGAGGAGACGAAGAGTGCGTTCCAGCATCAGAATCATTCTCAGTCTGATCTGGTACATTTGAATCTAAAGGAGGAAGTTCTTTAGGAGGCAGGGAGTCATCCATTACTGAAAAAGAAAAACCAATTTAAGAGTAGGAAACAATGCATAAAATATATTAAGCAAAATTTCCAAGCATTTAAAATAATATAGCTTTGATACCCTACATCATGAAACTTTCTAAAAGAGAAAAATATGTTTTGGGGAATGTTTTCATTTATGATTCTTAAAAAAGATTACCTCAGGCAAGATAAATACAAATCAAACAATATTTTATATCAAATAATAGGAATAAAAAATGGAAACCATAAGCAATTTGAAGATAAAGAAATCTTGGGGACATTAAAAAACAAAAATTTGTAACAAACATTTAAGTTAATCAAAATCAGAATATTCTGCCCACACTTTACATAATATTCACCAAGTTATTTTTAAAAATTTCTTCATACAGTTGGTCTTACTTATTAAAACTGAAATATTTAAATAACACCAAATATAGTTCAGTGTAATATTTTTGGGCAATTTTTAACGATATGCATGAAATAAATACAAAATATCTTTTAATTATTAAAAAAATTTTTAAAAAACTAGCTCAATTTATAGATATGAAGCATCCTAAAAGACAATCAAAAAATACATTAAAAGTTTTATTTCTTTACAAATAAGAAAACATAACAGCACTTTTAATAAAAGAAAAACAACAGAGAAAGAAAAATCAATTTCTTTTCTAAAACTAATGGGAAGGGGTCATTATATAAATTTAAAAAGAAAGATGAACAACATGAGAAGTATTTACATAAAAATAAAATTGCCGATTAGAGTTAAGTATCTTGATAATTTGCATTAGTTTATATGTAGTCGGTCACTAACATTCATTACACAAATTGTAACTTGTAATCCCCACTGGCAAAAGGTAATGCAAAATAAATCCTAATGAATCCTTACTACTGTTATATTAAGTGACTTATCAATATATCTGCAGGGATGAAAGTTTACTGCGATTCAAAGATATGAAGTATTCATAGCACCACCATAAACATTTCATACCTTGGAATAATTTAAATAAAATGTGTTTAAAATATTTAAACTAAGAATTGTAAAACATCTTTTAAAACAATTTACTGTAAAACAAATTCAGAAATAACACTTCAAAAATCAAAGGTTTTTTTTTTTTTTTTAACCAAAGGAAAATCAAGACATTATTCATTAAAACACTACCACCCACGAAACATTCATCAATGACCAAAACAAGCTTTCATTTAAATCAATATGCATAATATATGCCATAATATTTTAAGATAGATTAACAATATTTGAAACAATTAAATTTCCTTTTCTAGGAAATATTATGTATCCATTTAAACAACCTCGCTTTTTAATTTTTGACTATTACCTCTATAAAATACAGTGCTTGCTCTCGCAATGCATTACTTTCTTGACTACTATCACATGTTCACTAGGAGAGATTTTTATTAAAATTAGATGAAATTAAAAATGCCATATGCAAAATACACATACTGAAAAAATTTATTATAGACCTTTTAAGTTTATGAAGTTCCTTACACATCACAATAGGGCAAGTACCACATCACAGATATAGAATGTCGGGCGGAATGACAAGTGGGGATATCTTCATGACACGTGAATTCCAAAACACGAAAACCACGAATTATATTTTAACGATGTTAGATGCGAGTTTACCAATCATAAATTGAGTTTACAACTTTATTTGGGATCAGGACAAAATTTCAAGGTAACTCATTTGAACGAAATGAAACTCATCAAACATGCATTCATAAAATAAGTAGTTAAAAAAACACATGTCACCCAAATTATTTATATAATGATATCTGTAAAATAAGTTGTTAATGTCATTAAGATAATTCCACTAATCGTAAACGAAAATGGCTATTATTTTCTTAAAACTGAATTAATCTTAATACTCGTTTTTTAAGGTAAAAAGAAATTACTAGTAGATCAACGTACTGTCAACAATCAACAAAACTGACTTACTTTTGTTTACTTCTAAACAGATACTGCAGTTAGGATTGTACAATTTTGAGGGGAAGAATATGCAGAAAAATAATACTTAAGTAAATTACTTAAGTCATTAATCTTACGGATCATAATTATTAAGAAGCCATTTTCACTGGCAAAATCAATTCCCCCAGGGGGCGCTATTCAGGGAATATAGAAAGACAATCGATAATTATAAAAAAGGAGGAAAAGAAAAGGCGAGATTGTCATCTTCTTCGCCTCCGTATTATTTCAATAAAAATAATAAATATAGTATAGAAATCACGTATTAAGTTCTTCTTTCTTTTTGATTCGTGTAATTTTAAAAACAAATCAAACAATTAAATTTAGGAGCTAATTGTAATCACTCAAAGTTTCATCCCAAAAAATTAATGTAAGAAATTTATTTTTATTATCTGAAATTGTGTCAGTCATCGAATCAAAACCTAATTTTTGTTTTTAATTTTGAGTTTTAACCCATAATATTTTTTTCCTAATTCATTTAATGTTGGAAATACAAATATATAAATTTTGTTTGCTTTCGTCAGCATTCTTCACCTACAACTCAACTTACTAGTTATTCTTTTTCTTTGCCAATTTCTTTGCTTTCCTTTCGTCAGAAAAATTTATTTCATGTTAGCCGCAAAATTTTCACCGTAAATAATATATGAAAATTATGGCTGCACAAAACTCATATTCCTCAAAAGATATTGGTCTCAATAATGTTGGTATGTTTATTATTATTATATTATGGTCGTAAGAATAGTTCTTTAAATTTTCGTTGAGATGGTTTTAAATGAAGTATTTCGTAATATTTGTTACTATTCATTAAAGATAGGAAACAAATATTGTGTCTATAAGTTGTTTCGTATTTTTGAATATACTGTGTATTACCATGATAAAAACTGAAAATTGATCGATGCATTAAAATTCATATTTTTTAATTCGTAGCTGTTGTCTCTGGCAAAAAAATACAGTTTTATCATCTCCATTCGTTTGAAAACATTTAAAAGTTAATTAAATATGTGGATTTGGTTTTTAATCCTTTATATATAGTTTTAAATCTATTCTACTGTCTCCTGTTTCTAAGAAAAAAGATTCAGTCAGAAAGTTACTTGTGTCCCTGAATTTTATGATTTATGATGGGTTAGCTGAAAATTTGAAAATCTCGATCGAAAAGGAATGAGTCATTAAATCTTGGTTTTATCAAGAAATTTATTTAAAAACTTCTTTACTACAATGCATAAACTTTCTTCAGAGTTGAAATTAAAAAGTATAGTGAGGTAATGTTATTTCATCAGTTGGATTGTATCCAAGTGTTGTCTCAACTAAGACATTTAAATCAGTTGGATGAACTGTGTTTAAAGTATAAACTTAAGGAAGTAAATTAGGTGGAGTGAAATTTAAAATATTTCATATTTTTAGTTTTTAAACCTGTTTTGTGAAATTCATTGCTTTTGTGTTATTAATTTAGTAAATTTAGACATATGTTACATTCACTACTATAGTATATAGTTTACTATTGTACTAGTAGTAAATGTACATTTACTATAAGGATGATTAGATGAGATTTTAATGATAAATTTAGGAGATAATGAAATAATAACTTATTACTCTAAGAGTGAACAATTACTAGGGCATGCGACTAATTCATCATATCCTATACGAGTTGTACACTATTTTGGTGTAATTTCATTTTGACAGTTTTAGAGAATATTTACTTGAATTGCATAGGTTTAGGCCTTGTATCATATAGGTTTAAACCTTGAATCATATAGGTTTAAAATAAAAGATTAAATGTATCTAATTCTAACTAAGTGCATTTTTCAATTGATTTTGCAATATATTTTATTAGCCAGACGTAAGAATATGGTGTGGTCACCAAAGTGGAATTTCTTTTGGCAATTACTCACCAATACTTGTAATCCTAAGACATGTTTTCCTCTAATTTTGGCCCTAGCCACACAGTTTTGTAATTTTTCTTTATTGTGGCTGGGTTCACATTTTAAATTGATATTTTGTAATAATGTAATTACTTAGGATTATTCTGAGATGTATTTAAATTCCACTCCTGTTTTTGGGTGTAGTGTGTGCAATAGTATGGTGTATTGTTGTGTAAGTTATTGTATAATATGGACTAATATTTTTTTGTTTCCTAAATCCACCCAGCTCTTCTTGTCCCTGGGGGTTTTGGCGTTTTTTGAAAAATTTTTTTTTTTTTTTATTAAATTTTCCCCCCCCCCCCGTCTTACTAAGTCTTACTATTTTATTATCATAAAAATGCATTATGTTTAATTTTTTTGTAAAAAAAATTTAGAAATTATTTCTCCTATGAAATTAACTTCCCATATTTGCATTAATATTGATAAAATATTATTGCCTAATATTATATCAGCTAATGAAGAAACTGCATGTTTTACATGGTAGAAGCTTTGATTTCTAAGAAGTTTACTGGAAGTGTAATTTCTTGCTACTATTGCACAATACAGTATTGTGCAAAACTGGTGGAGCTTAAATCATAGGATGCCTACATTTTTTTAAATCATGATTTAGAAAGAAAAAAAAAAGATGTGCAGTAGACTCTTGATAATTCGGCAGTGCACCAGTCTGACCCCTCGAATAGTACCGAGTTTTTAGCAGGGCGAGTGTGGAAGCATTAAAGGGAAAAAATGTCATTGTATGCGGATGTTCGTAACCTTGCCATGTGGTAAACAATAGGCTGCTGCTCAGATTTTGAATTGTATTTTGTGCAATAAACATAGGTTTTACTGTTAAAATGCATTTTGTTGAATGAACCTCCGTTAATCCAGCAATCCTCTGGTCTGATATCTGCCAGATTGCCGAGAGTCTACTGTATTTTATTTTGTTTACGCCTGCCTTTAAACTTGATGTGAATCAAAGATTTAAGAAAATATAGTCATTTCCTTTACTAAACTAATTTTAAAGTAGATCTGTTTGAAAAGTTCAGTCTTGGTATATCCTGAGGTATGCTAGCCAGAAGTCTAACTAAAAATTAAAAACGTATGTCTCTTTCTTGTTTCTGTTATCAACACTCAATCAAATTATGACACCTTCATTTTATGGAAGTAAAATTTCATGTAATTTAATGTGTTGTAGATGTTCAGGATAAGGTATTTTTCCATTAGTTTGGGAGCAGTGCAAACCTCCCATGACAGCATTAAGGTGCTAATTGCTTGGCAACGTTTGGTTCTGTGTTACTGGGAAGATACCCAGGGTGATTCTCAAATCAAGGGACAAACTTTGAGTGGTGATGCAGCTCATTAAAACAAATATTTTTTTGTAAAAGAATGTATGGGAGAGGTGATGTGTTGTTGCACTTGTAAAAAAAAAGACATAAAAGGGGAAAGCTGTAAATTTTGACAGCCAATAGTGTTATGAGCTTTGCACCTTCTGTGGAGTGATTGGCAAACAGTTTCAAAGATGCCAGGTATTTCTTGCATGCTCACAGCTGCAGTGGACAGTCGAGTGATGAGTTTCTCATCAGAGTCAACCGAAGTCTCATAAATGAGGGCTTTCAATTGCCCCAATAACAAGTAATCGAAGCTCTATAAATCTGGCGAATCAGACTGATCCACCATTCCCAATCCACGGCACCTCATAAGTGGTATCTGGATAATTGTGGACATACATAATAAAATTGACTGGCACATCCTAATAAATTGGACTGCTGAAACCACAATTGATTACAAACAGCAGTCAAAATGTCTTGCCGCAATTATGATAACTTTTTCTAGAAAAATATACTTGCCCTTATTGGCTTGAGAATATGCCTTGCTCTTAGGGCTCGCGCTGTCGGTGGTTATCTATTTTCCTCACTTTCCCATGTTGGGCCTTAAACCCTTTCGGGTTGGCTGGACCAGTGAGGATGTCAATCTAGAAAAATATAACATGGCCATCAAATCATATTGGTAGGAGATATCGGCCTATGAGGAAATTGTTGACAGTAACCAATCAAAAATTCCCAAGGATATGATGTTATAATGCATGTGGATTTACTAATTATTGTACATGACCATTATGCACATATAAAAATTGCCTCACTTGTGATTAGCACACGAGTTGGAAAGTCCGGCTGCAGCACATTCTACTACAAGAACATTGGCAAAATACCATGCACATAAGACAAGCACCTTTTCCCAAAGATTTGATTCTCTGGTTATGGAATGGTTGTAAATAATCTTTGTTGACACTCTCCAAATGTTGAATTGACTCTTATACGCATGACGTGCAATGCCTCGTGTATTTGTTTGGGAGATTACTTTAACAAGGTTCGAGATAGTTACTTGAATGATAGGAGTTATGGGATTTGAAGCAACAAGGGCTGTAATCCCCGAGATAGTTACTTCCATGTGTGTATGTTATAAAGATCTTAATCCCTATGTCAGTGCTGCCAACAAATGAACCATTTTCTTAAAGTTACTACTGCTGTAACTGCTCAAATATTTTGTGGTTTCACATATGTCTATTTGGCAAGCATTCTCGACTTAGCCATAGTGCTGTTACCATAAACAATACTGTGCATTAGATGCATGTCTGACATTTATAAAATCTTTCATCATGGCCGAAAACATAGTTGCAAATATTGTTTTCCCTTTGATGTATCAGATAATGGGCAGTATGCCAATATCGATGCTTGTTTTATTACAGGTGGTAGTAATTTTGAGCAATTATTGCAAATATTTGCTGTAAAGAAGCATTTTGTTATGATGTTGTAAGTAAAAAAAAAATTCCCTTAGGTGTCTCATTTTTATGTTTGTGCATCAATGCATTGCTTCTACCTATACATTCCTGTATAAAAAAAATATTTATTTTGCTAATAAATCAAGTAAACCTTACTTCAAATTTATGATTTTTAGAATTGTCCTGTATTATTTAATAATTATTTTTATTATTGAAAAGTAGTTAATAGTTTTTGTATGGTTTTGTTATTTAAATCTTGGAAATTTTATCTATATTGTTATTCTTAAATGTAAGTTTAATTTTTTTCATTTTTAGATCACCATACAGAAAAGAAACCTGTTCAAAGTACTAGAAAAGCTATTTTAATATTAGTTGGAATATTTGCCCTCTCTGTTTCGGGGCTATTTTATTTATACACATGCTTTCCTGAATTAGAAGAGTAAGTTATTAAGTTTTGTACTCAAATTTCATGTCTTGTTTATTACATTTCATTTTCAGGGAAACATTATATCAATAAAATGTTTCTATAATTTAATCACTTATTAAATACAGCTGATAAATTATTTCCCTAAAGGTAATCATCTAATATTTCATCTCTCTGCAATCAATATTTTCTATCGTAACAGGTTACGGAAAAAATTTTAGTAAGGAATTATTCCACCTTTATTTCTAATGATAAAGGATTGCTAAATTGTCTTGGATACTGGTCTTTAAGCCATCTTTTGAAAGTTAAGCATTCTTTCCCTATCAAATGCCTCTATTGGAAAAATCTATATGACTTTTGAGTGGAGTAATGATCTAGATTAACTCTATCTCTACCATATACACATAAACATATCAACCTTAATTTATGAAACATGGGTAATTTTCCCTTAAAAATTTATCTGATTTTTGTGATTAATGTATTGTTACAAACATGGAAAGTCACTTCCCAGCAATATTAGTCTTATTGTTAGGAAGAGAGTTCTACAGGGATATGTATGGGATGCCGGAGGAATGGAGCCATTGACTCACGACCTTGGTGACCATTTTGGCAAAAAAATGTAGAATCTCAAAAATACTAGAATTTTCTTGATATCTCTATTAAGGGCCAAGATCTGGATTTCTCTAGGTTATTCTGTGTGATGTCACGACTTGTTGGGGAGACAGTGCCGTGCTTGGATCACAGGGGAGAGTTTGATCGACATAGAATGGGTGTTGAATTGTCTTTGGACTTAGTAGTGTGTTAATTGACTTTGAAATGTCTTGATCAACTGTGATTATCTTTGGAATCTCTCTTTGGAGTGTTGTCTGCAGTGTGACCTGGTAAGCTGTTAGATGCCAAGCAGTATTGAAAGTGCTGTTGCTGTTATTATTATTGGATTGCTGTCTGTTTGTGTGGCTAATTTGTGCAAGTGCTGTTTTTACTGTTACATGCTCTTTGCATTTTCCGGAATATTCAAGAATGAAGTGTCGTTCTCCGTTAACATTCTTGTTGGATTCTTTTCACTGTACACACACTGGACGGTTTTTTGTAACAGTATGGATAAATATGATCTATGCTTTTTTAAATAAAATACAGCATATGTCTTTGAACTAAGGAGTCGGTACCATTTAAAATTTTATTTATTTGTAATGCAGAAGAGATTGTGCTCCAGATATATTCTGAATTCCAGGGTTTACTTTGTCAGATTTGGAATTTCTGGATCTGTGAAATGTACTCATATTTTGTTTTAGAGCAAGTATCATTCAAAGATTAGTTATATAGATGATATTATACCAGGCAGAATATAAATTGTTCTTGAATATTGTTATCTTAAATGCTGTATGGACTATGAAATATTATTTCTACTCATTTAACAAAAACACCTATCAAGTTTTTGGATCAGATAATTCCTCTCAAAGTCTTTTTGAAAGAGAATTTTCATATGTTAGGTATCTTAGAAATAATTGTATTGAATAGCTCTACAACTTAATTTAATTCTTTATATCCCATAAGCCCTTATCTTTATACTTTTTAATATGCATACTTCAGTTTTACATCTAAAGTGGGGCATTTACCACTAGGATATTCCATTCCTTTTTAAATACAGGAGGCCAAACTCCTTCATCAGTGTAAGAAACGGATGAGAAATGGTATAGATGAAGGAAAAAGTTGGAATTTCATCCGGTTTATAAAACTGAAATACGATAGGTGGGTTAGGAGGACCAAGCCTCTCTCACAAAAGAAAAAAAACACAAAATTGGGGAGGGGTGTGGGTGGGTTTCAGTCTGGGGAAATCAATGTGGGGGGATCCATATTGAAAGCAGGGGGGGGAGGTGCAGTTGGCACAGTCCAACCTGTGAATGATCCTCCAAATTTAATGAGCTGAAAATGGAAATGGTCTGCTAAGAAGCCCTCTAAATGTATTGGAACAGATTGATGCTGAACGTCCAGCTTGATACTGAGAATGAGAGAAAAATCACTGTCTACATCAAAATGACTTACTAATTATTCTGAACTTTCACCTGTTAAAAAAAATAGTAAACATGGCAATTTCCAAAACATAAAACACCCTCTCCTCCAAATCGAACAAACTAAACTATTTTTTTTTAAATGTTAAGAAAAGGTAAACAACTCTGTAACATGATGCAGTGAAGCAAATTGACTTTTAATAATTTTTAAAAATTACTTTTTGCTTCACTAATTAAATTGCTTGAAAGTATGTGTTTGTGTATGTTGTTCCCAATTTTTGAAATAGGATCACAAACACCTCTGTTAATTGTATTTTCCTCATCTCAACTTTTTAAAAAATATTTTACTTTTCATTTAGGAAGAAAAATAATCTGCAACATTATATCGCTTCCAAAATATTCTTTCATTACTGTTTGTTAATTACTTATCAAATCTTATTGCAAACTGAAAGTTTTTTGAATATTAGAGGCATCGAAAGGCATTTATCGAGTAGTACAGGCATCAAAAGAATAGCACCTTATTATTAATCTTTTACATTTTGGATTTCTTTTACAATAGGAAATAAAAAAATATTACTATTAGAAATTAGATATTTTAACAATAATATTAACTGTAATTTGGAGTGTTTCGCTTTTTTGGCTCTAGAAGGTTCATTGGTTCAAATTCCTGTCTGGGTAGAAATTTTTTGAACCTGTTCATAAAAAACGGTGCAAGAATTATTGTAGTCAATACAATTACCATATGTCATTTGTCATTACTTATATCATGTGCTGTAGAATTTTGAAAGTTCAAGCACTAAATGATTTTTCACATGTAATGTGTACAAGTAGTGAAAAGTACTTTTCACTACTTGTTATTTTGAAAACATTTATAGATTCCTTAGATTTTGTATTATGTATATCTGAAGATAAATATCCATTTAATAGCATTATTACAAAGTTGTGAGGTTGCTAATCTTGGCAACAAAAACTTGGTGACCATTTTGGCGACAAAATAAAACTTTGAAAAAATTCATGCATTATCCTTTTTCTTCTAAGTATGAAATACAAGTACCTTCTAGAGATTTCTATGTGACTAGGGCTGTGCTGATTTTCAATTTATCGATAAAAATCAATTTTTCGGTGTCGGTTTTTTTTTTAATCAATATCTCGATTGAATAAAAAATTATTCATTTTTTTTACTCTGAACAAAATAAGCTTTTTTTATTTGGATGCATGACCTGATAATTTTTTGAATTTAAATAAACCATTGAAAATTTAGAGTGTTCATAGTTTAGTTTTATTACCCATTGCAACTTAAGAAAATATTTTTAATTATAGGTTTAGAAATCAAAAAGAGCCTGTAAACCGTTTTTTCAGAAATGTATAAAAAATCAGTCACATGTAAGATGCATATAATGAAGAATGCTGCATTACATAAAGAAATTTATACAGGCTCTTTCCTTTTTAAAGCAATCATAAAAAAATGCCAGGAAAATAAAACGAGGGGATCAGTTGGAGTTTGGTCAGCAGTGAAGCTGCTGAACTGAGAGACATTTGAGCACTATCGAAAGTGCTGAGGCTGAGATTTGTTGGTGATCTCTGTTGTTAATTTATACAAGTACTGTTCAGTTTTGTTACCTGTGCTACGTTAGTGATTTTGTTGATATCTTTGTAAAATGAAGCTTCATTTATTTTTTTATTATACTGCTTGTTGGATTGCATTCATGTACACCCCCAGACGATTTTTGTAACGATATTTATGTAATACCAAAGTTTTTGTTTTGTATGTTCTGTAAACCTCTCTTTAATCCATTGTGTTTTGAAGGATTATTGTCTTAAAATACTCAAGTGTTGTGTGCCTTGTGTTATGATTTACTGTAAATATAACTATTCTCAATTTCTCTTTATAGACATGAAAAACAGTATGTGAAATTACCTATGGACATAGAAGATGCTAAAAATTTAGGAAAAGTACTTGCTAATTACAAAGAGAGATATTACTTCACAGTCCTTCTAGCTTATTTTCTGACTTACATATTGTATCCTTTATATATCTGTGGTACATGACTGAAATTACAAAGCAAACCTTTCTTTTGAGTAATCCTAATTATAGAATTATTATATTACTTCGCAATAACATAGATTATATTGATATTTTTAAACTGCCATGATTTTACTGAAGATATGGAATGAACAAAACACTCAAAAGTAAATAAAATGTAAAACTAGGTGGCTCCCTTCTGGCATGACCACTTACTTTAAATTATAATTTTACATCCTTTCATATTCCATTGTTATTGTTTAAAAAAAAGTTGTAAGCTCTAAAACTCAACATTCTGGATAATTCTCTCTTGTTTCATTATAGCTATTACATTACATTACACCACCTGCATCCCCATGTTTACAGCCATTTGGCTCCTTTCCGGTTTGGATGGATGGAGGCGAATTTTATTTTTTAAGAAGGGACAAAAACAAGTAACAGGTACAAGAACAAATGAAAAGGAAACATACACTGGACAGAACAACATAGAAAACAATACAAAATAGAGAAAAATACGTAGAGTGGAAAAAAATCATAAGTAGCCGGAAGTGTGTGTCAGTCTGGGTGGATGAGTGCTCAATTATTATCCTCTACAATGAGATTGTTCTCATCACATATGAAGAGCATTAGGAATCGAAGTCGGGTTCTTGAGAAGTTGTTCATGGGAATGTTTTTCAACCACTGTAATTTGAGTGACACTGTTGGAGTTTGGAAATGCCAGGAGAGGATAAACGGACATTTTGTGGCATAGTGAATTGGATCTCCTTTTTCTCCGCACGAGCAGTTGTCATGTGTTCGAAGATTGAAGCGAGAAAGGTATGAGGGGAAAGGCGCATGTCCTGTAATGAACATTATCTCTTCTCTATTCCATCCTACTGGCTTGTTTGAGACCCTAGGCACTATATCGTGTGTACTGCGGCCAGTTTCTCCGTTATCCCAGTTGTCTTGCCAGATGTCATTATAGCTATTGACCACAGTCATATTTTTTACAGCTAAATTCTGTCTTGCATAATTTATAAAATTGTGGAAATATATAATATTGGAAGTGAATATGACCTGATTTGATATTTCTTGTGCAAGTGAACCTGCGTTGAACAGAACATTTATGGCTCAACTGGTTTTTTGGAGCAAAGTTTAAGATAAGGTTTTAGTTGTCATTTATATTAAAAGTTAATGAAATTAAACTTCCAATTTTAGTTTTAATAATTGTTTTAAACACTTTTAAATCTGTATGCTGTTTATTCATGTTTATCCATAAATCTTATTATGAAAACATGTAATCTTTTTAATGTATTAAAATTGTAATTTTTTTTTTACCTATACATGTAATTTTTAATAATCAAATACTTTTGAATAAAGCACTGAGTGAAAAATATGCAAAGCTAAATCGAAAGAAAAGCATGTTCATTTAGCCTTAACAGCGAGTACAGTTTACAGTCATTTGCCATTCCAGGATCTATATTTCTAAGTATTCTATCTGGATTTTTATATCCATTTCCTTTGGCAATATTTTTAGTATGCACAGTAAGTTTTCCTTTTCTACTCTCTGCTCTATAATTGAAAAATGAACTTCATAATTGAAAACATGTTATAGAAATGCTTATTTTAAAATTTCCTTTATCATTCACTCTTTAGTTTTATTTCCTTAAAAACTGCATTTATTTTTAATCATGTATCAGTAACAGCATTGTCTTATGATTTTGGCATATATGAAGGTTCTATTATAGTTGGTGAAACCAAGTTGTCAAACCATGGAAGGTGAAGAAACATGTTATTATACAGAGTTAAATAGTTTTAATGTAACCCTAATGCATTTGGAGTCATTTGATGTATTTTCATTTTAAAAAATTAATACCAGTAATGTATACTCTATTATGAAAAAGTAAACTAAAGTTGTTTAATGCCATGAAGTTCTTTCTATGGCTCTGAAATGCTTTGAAACATGTTGAACATCATTCACCTGTGATTTTGACTGTAAATAATTTCTTTTAGTATTTTGATAGTATGATTGTATGTACTTTAATAAGTTAAATCGGATAAAGATATTTGTAAACTTAGATAAGAAGCTTTAAGAAGGGATACTTCAGAAATAATCGCAAGTCAGTGTGTGTGCATTTAATACTGCTATGAAAATTACTTCTATTTTTTAAAAAGAAATTTCATTTTAGTGTTCTGCTCTTGGAGCATCCTTTTGCTATCTTCTTTCATCTCAGCTGGGAAGAAAAATAGTACGAAGATATTTTCCTGAAAGAGCAGCACAATGGTCTCGTCAGGTAAATTGTTTTAAAAAAGTATAAAAAGCAGTTTAGTGAATGGAATCTCAATCATTTTTACACCAATAGTACTTCTTGTAACATAATTATTGTTGCAGGTCATTAATGTTTTCTTTTTAAAAAATGGATCTATTTTTTATGTGATCAAAAGCTGTTCTTAACACTTATTAATGTTTGCTGAGAATTATTTGTATAATATATATATATATATTTTAAATAAATCCTTCTTTGACTGCGAAAAGTTTATTTGCACATATTCAAAATATATGTCCAAAATATTTTCAACATTTTAGTTATTGATTGCTTATCTTTATTTATAAGCAACCATAAATTTATTTTATATTTTTTACTGTGCAACAATTTCATTGGATATTCATTAAATTATCAAGGTGTGTCTCCCTAAAACTTAGTTGCAAAGTACATGTGTATGACAGAAAAACATAAACATTTAAGGATTTGTACTTTTTTTTGAATATCCCAAAAGACTGGATGGATTTTCTTAGAACTTTGATCATATAAAGAAGAGGCTTGAACTCAGATTTTATAGTGAAGATTCAATCACGAGGGCATTTAGGGACCAACTACAAATTGATGGCAAAGAAGAAAAATAAAGATTTAGGCTCATCCTATTTTGTGGAAAGCTGATAATGATTTGCAACTTTCATTAATGGTGTTCTTTGTTGTGGGCAATATTTACAGGCATTTGTGTAAAATTGCACAAATTTTCAAGAAGATATAAAGGTTTTCTTCCCAAAAAATCCCAAATTTTGCCGCATGTTTTTTGTGTATTACATGATGAGTTTTCAACCAAATTATACAAAACTCAAAGATTACTTGACAATGTTAGAGAAGCATTGTGTTATAATTTGAAGCAAATGCTTTGACTATTAGAGGAAATATGAGTATTTGTAGTAAATACTTTTTTACTGCACATGTGCAAAACATAGCATAAGTTTCCTTTCATAACTTAAAGCCTGATATATAGGGAAACTTATATAAAAATTCCAGTTATAAACCCTTAAGCTTCAGAAAGGTATCAGCACTGCAGCAAGATGAATTTTGGTTGTACCCTAAGAGAAGAATGCTGAGAGTTTTGCATTATTAGCTTAACTGATGTTTTTTAAACTTGAATCTTCAAACAGAATTGAATTTTATGAAAGTTGAAAATCCTGAATACCCATTTATGTTTATAAATTAAACACATTATTAAAATTGCATTTTGGCAATAACTGTTCAGATTCAAGTTTCAAAAATATCAGTTTGTGCAAGAACCCTCATCATTTAGCTTCTCTTAAAAGGTAATTGAAATTCACCTCCTGCAATACCGATATCTTTCTGAATCTTAACGGTATATAAGTGGTATTTTTACGTCAATTGCCTTATATATCTGGCTTTAAATTTATCAAAGAAAAATTATGTTATGTTTTACACATGCACCGTACAAAAATTATTTGCTGCAAATACTCATATTTCCTCTAATATTCAAAGTTTAAAGCAATGCTTTTCTAACAGATTTGTGAAGTATTCTGTAAGTTTCATATAATTTGGTTGAAAATTCTACATACAATATAGTTTTTCTCAACCTTTTAGCATTTGTGATCCAATTTTCAATCATACTTTTCTCCCGCGGCCCCCCCCCCTTCTGATACAAAAACAATGTATACAATAATAATGTATCTGTGGTATTTTGACACTAAAACTACACTTTGACCTTGTTACAAACCTTGCAAGTTCCCAAGAAAAAATAAATTCTTGAAATAAATTAATCAACTTTTTAAATAATATTTTCTTTCCAATATGCTCGCACCCCCATTTAGTGTTATCACATCCTCCAAGGGAGGCGCACCCCATAGGGGTTACCCCCCAATACGTAAAAAACGTGCAGCAAAACTTGGGATTTTTAAAGAAAACCTTTCAGAATATTTGTGCAATTTTAAACAAATGCATGTAAATATTGCACACAACAAACACAATTATTGAAAGTTGCAAATCATTATCTTCCTGTAAAAACAGAATGAGCCTAAATAATCTTTTTTTTTTTTTTTTCCCATCATTTTCTGGCTAGCCCCCTAAATGCCATCTTGATGGAGGCTTCTCTGTAAAATATGAGTTCAAGCCTCTTCTTTACATGGTCAAAGTTCAAATAAAATCCACCCAGTCTTTTTTGGGGAGATATTCGAAAAAATGTGCAAATTCTTAAGAGTTCAAATTTTTCTGTCAACTCGCCTGTAAATATTAACAAAACTTTTGCAGGATAAAAAGATATTTTTAAAATAAATTTTATAGATATTTAAATATTAAAAAAAATTACAAAAAAATGTGCCAAAGTCGAAACTATGCATTTTCAAATTTTTCATTAGCATCCTTTAATAGGTTGTGCTGATAGTGATGGCTTTATTCAACATTTGAATATCATTTTTGTATCTCAAGATATTGTTTTTCATATTCAGACATCTGTATTTTCCCCTTTCGCCATATAGTTTTACTGTGTGCATATCTATAAAATATTCTTTGAACTATTTGTTTTTCTACTACTTGACTGTTTGTTGCATGTGTTTAGAAGGAACATTCATATATTATTCGTGAAAATTAGAAAGAATTTTAAAATAATATTAAAACTGAGAAGGGACAAATTGTAATTTTAAATCTTTTATCCTATTACAAAAATAAAATAAAAATTAAAACTTTATTATAGGAAATGTTAAAAGGAGAAAAAAAAACATGTACACATAATTGAAAAATTTAAGATGCATCAAAATTTTTTCAAAATAGCATTTATCTGCATCAGCATCATTTTTTTCAACTTGTTAACATTAGTTTCTAGAAATATTAATTTCCTACTATGTTGCATCCTATTTTCAGTAACAGTTGAAATTGACAGTTCAAGAAAAGCTATGTGATGTATCATTAAGCGTAATTAAATAGGCTTGAACATGTTTCTAATGTATTTAAAAGTAACTAGTATATTTGAATAGAATTGAGTTGTAAAAACCATAAATCGATATTTTATGGATTCAACTATTTTTACAGTTCTAAGACATGTATAAATAACTAGTACATCAATAGCCTGTTATATGGTCACTCAGAGCTTTCTGCTCCCTTTTTTTTTTATTACTAAATTCTCTATCCTTATCCAATTTAAATAATCTTTCTAACCTTCCAAATGACCACTTATCCTGAACCATTAAAAAACAAGACCAGACAACATTTGAGATGTTTACGGATTATGCATGATTTTATTATATATCATTTATAGTCTCTAAATGACTTGATTTTAGAAATGTAAGTTAAAAAAAATACAATTGATGTATGAACAACGCTTGAGTAACATAGTTAAGATGTTAATAGCAAAAGCCAGTTGGTCTTCTTGGAGGAATAATCTTAATTGAAACTGAGATATTCCATATTTTCTCCTTTCACCAAATTTCCATTTTAAATTTGCTTATTTATTACCAAATGTTTAAAATTCATTTAGTAAAAATTGGTAGTGTTTTTTTTCTTTCAGGTAAATAAGCATCAAGACCATTTGCTAAATTACATTATTTTCCTGCGTATCACTCCATTCCTGCCTAACTGGTTTATAAATATCACTTCTCCTGTGATTGGGGTACCTGCTTATCCATTCATATTTGGAACATTCTTGGGTAAGCAGCTCTTGTTTTACAAAATTTAAGTATATAGAAGCTTTCTTCTTTTTCCTTCTACCTTTAGGCAACTTCTTCTCTTTAGTATTTTATCATTGTATAAATCTACTTATCATTTGGGGGTGGGGGAAGAGATTTCAGTTTTTTTTTTTTTTTAACATTTGCGAAAGCATTAATATTTTTATTTATAATGTAAGAAATAGGTAATCTAAAAATGTAAATATTTCAAGTACTTAAATCTAATGTAAAACGTAATAAGGATTTGTTCAAATTAAGAAGTTACTTATGGATTATTGATAGAAGTACCACTTTTATCAGATTTCTCTTGGAGGTTAACTATTGACCTTTGATGGGGTGCAATACAAATGCTAACACAATCGGTCGCAACTCATCTGTGAGATTAAAAATAAAATTTTTGCTTACTCTTAAGAAAAAGCTTATCTAACTGAACGATTTTGTCATACAAAGCTATATTTGTGTTTTTAACCCTCCGAGCAGCCCAAACATCTTTTTCCATTTTTCATGTTCAATTCAAAAGCAGATAATTCGTATTTATACGTATTTTTTCTTAAACAATCATGGATAGAGTATTCTTAAGACTTCAGAGATATAATTAAACACAAAAAAGATCGATGCATTTACTTTAAAAGCTAAATTTTCTAACCTGATAGCTAAAAGCTCAAAATAATTGGGCACTCGGAGGGTTAAATAACTTTTTTTGTATTTCCTTGCAATTTCAACTAACAAAGTGTCCGGGAATTTAGGAGGGAGTTGATTTTTGTTTTTCCATAAGGTTCCTTAGCAGTGCCAACTGTTGTGTTGGAGAGCCACAATGAGAGCCTGAAATAGTTTGACATTTTTGAAACAATATATTGGAAATAATGATAAATATCATTGAATTAGGGGTTGGGACACAAGTATATGAACTTTTGCAGGTATATAAAAAGAAATATTGAGAAAAATTTGGGAAATCAAATATAAAAACATAGTCTGGTACAACTCATCTGCCAGATTAATGTGTACCTCTCACATACATCAAAAAAGCAATAGAGAAAAAACCATGACACCCTAGTGGTGAGTGGTAGGTAGCCAGGAAGCTACTAGAAGTCCCACATCTTTCTGGATAAAACTAACATTTGGGCGCAAAAAAAAAATATGGATGCTTCATCTGACAGATTAGGTGTGCACAACAGAAGGTTAAGAAATCTATTATTATTTATCCCAAAGTAAGTAGTTTGGAGTACTTCTTTGGAATGATGAAAATATGCACAAGTTTAAAATCTTAATTGATGGATAATATAATTCTATATATATAAATAGAATTATTTATATAATTCTATTTAAATGTAAAATATCTGGTGAAATTTTAAAACTACTACATATCACCCAGCACCATTAATCAGATACTTCTGATGTTTTTAAGTATATTTTTTAAATCTAACTCATTACATCCATTTTATAAGCAATGTGATGAGCCTAAAAATCGGTTCTTCGTATGGGAAACTTATCGTATATCTAATTTCTAATCGTGATTCTAAATATTTTTTAAACTGCTGCTTTTCTGCTAGTTAACCCTTATGAAACAAATTAATTTTGCTGTAAAATAGAATTCTTCTCTTTAGGTTTCCTTTTAATTTCAATTATTCCTCATGCTTCTGCTCACTTTCAGTAAATATTTATATTACTTTTTGTATCATTCCATTATTAGGGAAAGATATAATTCTCCATGTATTTCTTGTAATATGTAATCACTTGCAAGTCTAATTTTTTTTTTATTTGAAAATTACTTTGTTTTTTAATCATATCCTTTATTAAAAAGCGTGCAACTAAAACACTATTCAATACCCAGTACCTGATTATGTGATATTTTTGCACATCATCTCTTTGTAAGTGAAATCTCGCACACTGTTGGCCATTATCAATCAGACTTTTTTTTTTTTTTGAACGGGAAAATACTGAAGTAACTCTTTCTATAAAAACTGACTGACTCTATGTTCCAAAATGTGTTACGATATTTTTTTTTTGTAAATTATACATGTTATGAATTATTTTTAGGCCAATGCATATTTGTGACTCATTTGTAAATTGGCACTTTTAATCCTCTGTATCAGGCATAAATTCTTTTAGTACTCAGACTCTTCATTTTAAGCCATTTAAGAACATCTTCATATTTCAGAAATCCATAATGTCACAGCCAGGGTTGCGGCTATTTAAATCAGTTGATTAAAATTGCTGATTTAAATCACTTTATTTTAAATATCAAGTTAATCTGCTTTAATGAAATAAAATTGTTCATGTATCTTTAAATAACGATTTTAAAATATTTTTAAATGTTTATTTAAATAGAGAATATATAGAACATAAAAAAATATTTTATTGAATTGGTGTAACTAGAGTACATTCCATATCTTTATTTTTGAGAACACAAGCAAATTAAATGAGCAACACAATAAAATGCAAAGTATGAGATGTTCCTTTTTTTATAAAATAAAATAAATATTGTGAAAGGATCATGTTCACAAATAAAGAACATAGTAAAATGCTGTGAGTTTCATTTTAATATTGGAGAAAACTAAATAGTGTTGGGGACAACAAAGTTTTTATATTGAATAATGTTCAAATTTAAGTTAATTAAGTAATACATATAAATGTTCCAAAAGAAATACAAATATCTACATAGTACAATTTAAATTATGATCTATACTTATAAAAGGCAATGTTTGTGTGTGTGCGTGCTCGATGTCCAGACGAATCTATCACACTTATAGTCATGAAATTTGGCACACAGCTGATGGTGACTCAATGCACCTCGAACCCTGAATTTAAAAATTTAATCTAGAAAATTTTTTATTTAGCATTTTGTGTTGTTTGGGGTGATGTTTCACTCTAATTTCTCAATAGCATGTTTTTGGACAATTGTACGAAAAAAATAGATACACCATCAGAAAGAGAATGAAGGTGAATGAATCTAATGAAGTTCGTTTCGTACGTTTAACATAATTTACTGAATTTTGAGAAATTTTTGAAAAATAGTCACTTTTATGTTTATTTTTCATTCAGATTTCTTAAAATTCTCGCTTAAATAAATATTAAACTTTATTTATTATAAATAACAAGTGCATAGAATGGTTGATGTGTAAATTATATTTAGAAACACATTTTTGAGTCCAGGTTAGAAAAAGTTACTTCAGAAAATTTCAGTGGCTTGTCACCTACTTCTGGTTTCTTTTCTTCTTTATGTTTAGTAAGTAGTCTACTCTCAAGGTCAAGATGAAATAAACCCTAACCCAAATACTTGAAAGGAGAGAGGAGAAGAGTATGCTATTTAGTTCTTGGAAGATAGGAACATTCCCAAGACATCCTTAGTCTATTGTCCAATAAAGGGTAGATAAGGATAATTCTTATTTTTGAAAAAGGGGAAATAGGATTTTCAATCATTTGTGCAGTTCATGTAAAAGAGGGGCTGCTTCTCACTTGTGCAAAATTTGCTTGACCAGAAGAGCCATATCTAAAAATTTTATATATTCTAAAATACAATAATATATCAATAGTCAAGAAATGTAATTTTTATAATATTGCTCCTTTTTTCCTTAATAAAATTGTCATATTTCAAAAGTATATTATTCTTTATATTTAGTTCACAAATATTTTTTAAACAATTGTTAGATGTTTGAATTAATTTTTTTTTAATTTGTTTTTTTAAAAAAAGAAAGTACAGCTTAATGACTGATACGCTTTTATGTATATATAATTCTATGACTGTAGGCTTCATTGTCTAATATACAAATGCTAAATATATATAGATTTAAATAAAATCGTTTTTTTTTTAATAAAAATAAGAAAAAAGTCAACAATCCTGGTCACAGCACTTCACATAAATATTATGGCAATTTTATTTCCGTGTCTTCCGTTTTGACTTTGGTTGTAGAAGAATAGCATGGTGGGTATGCACAGAATTATACCTTTAAGTAAAGCCCTTCAAATAACCAAAACTAGAGATATTTGTGAGAACATGAAAAGTTAACAGGGACACTGGACTGTCCATTCAGAGTTTATCTTTCACACATGTAATGTTCCTTTCTTAAATTTTGATTTATGATTTTTTTTTCCAAAAATGTAATACAGGTTTATTGTAAAATCTATTTAAATTATTACTGATAAATTCTCTCTCTTCAAGGTGTTGCCCCTCCTTCATTTGTGATGATTCAAGCTGGCACAACACTGCATGAATTGACCTCATCTGCAGATATTTACTCAATGAATTCAATATTTATGTTGTGTATGATGGCCAGTGTGTCTTTACTACCTATACTTTTTAAAAGAAAACTACAAGAAAAATTAGAATAGATGTTACAATTTGTTGCAAGAAACTGTATATATGTTATAAATATATACATATTTATATTTAAAACATTTTTTCTCTTGAGCACATGGAGGAAAAGGGATCAATTTTTTTAAATATATCATTTTTTATATACTCTCTTTTAATATTAATTTATCTGCAAACTTTTTTGTTTGCTTTTCATCTCAAAGGGAAAGTATTTTTAGTTTTTGGATTTCCTTACATCATTTTTTTTTTCTTTCAACGTACTCTTATTTAAGCAAACAGGATGTGTGCAATAAACTTGATAAATTATTTTAAACTCCTCAATTGTGTTCCAAAACATTTTGTTAGCTGCAGTTTTAAAACAGAAAGATATTCAATAAATGTCTTTAATTTTCTATATAATTTCATACAAACTTCATATTTATAATTTATTTGCATATAAAAAAAATAGACAAATCTTCCATATATATCATTCTCTCCAAAAATTATTTGAAAGCATTGAGATGCTTAATTTATTTGGAAGGAATGTTTATTTTTTATTTAATATTTGAGTAATAATTATATTTAAATAAGTAAAACTTTTTTTTAACTGCCCAAAAGCATTAAGTGAACATTAATAAAAAAAAACTGAAATCATTATATTCAAAATTGCTTTACTGACTTTTGAAAGGATGCAGATTTGACTATAGATAAGCCACAGCAGGGGTTTCATAAAGTATAGTGTGGAAACAATTCTTATTTTTTTGGTTTGTTACTTTGTTTTGGTTTTCCTAAACCTTACTTTTCATATTGTTATCCTGTTTCTAATGCATTATCTTCTTTTAGTCAACACACTCTGAAGCTACTTAATTTTTTTGCAAATTATTTTAAAATGGGACCAGCCTAATTATTGTATGTGTATAGCAAGTGCACTATTGAAAGTAGCATAAGTAACTTTTTTCACTGATCAAATGTTTTTGATATAGAAACTTGTAAAACAGGTACATCAAATTTCATATAAATTACTGGGTTTTTTTTTTTTTTTATCTAGTCTTATTTCAGCATTTAACTGCAAAGTTTTGTTTCAAAAGTAAAAAAAAAACAAATGCACTAGAATCTGCTTACATGTCATAAAAAGGAATTTTGTCTGCTGTTATATTCTGTTAAGTTTTTAAGCTTGTTAAATAAATTGTACAAATCCAGAAATGTATCTTTTGTCTTATTAAGAAAGAAAAATCACACTTATTAAAAAAAGAAATACAAAACATTTATTTTCAGGATTACATGCACATTAAATAAAATAACATTTATTTACAATACAAGCACATAAGTAGCATATTTAAGCTGCTATTTCTCATTACATTCATGTAATGAAAGAGAAGAGTTAAATTTAGTTACAGCATGGTTAGAAAAATATTTTTAAAATAGATCTTCATAAATATATTAACAAGGCACAATGACTTCAGATTCATTACATGTACTCTTGTATTTATATATTAAAATAATTCTTCAGGACTACAATATATATTTTGTTACTTAAATAGTACAAAAACTGAATTCTTAATTTCATGTGGATAAAGAAAAGGCAGTTGTCACATTATCATTCACACATCAAATTATAACAAATAAGAATTTGAAACTTAACACTAAATTTCTTTTCAAAATAATAGTTCAACCACTAAAAAAAACAAAAAAACAATTTCAGAATATTAATGTATTCTAATGCTTTTTCTCCTTGATCACAGACAAATTTTAAAAAGTTCTTGCTTTCGACATCACTCAGTTTTTTTTTTAAAAAATGAGAAATTATTACAAGGGATGATCTGACCTCTAGCACGGATTGATCCCTTTGATGTAAATGCATTTAAAAACATTTTAATTTATTTATGTTGTTTCACTGATGTTCTTGCATTTGTAGAAGGCACTTTCTGTGGTCGAGTTCTTCATAATCGTGACTGTCTCTAGCGCTTTTGGGTATGCGAGAAACATCCACAAAAACTTCGTCAGTGTAAACATTCTCGTGTAAAAGCTGGGGTTCGAAGATGGCTCTTTTCCTTTTTTCTAGGATCTCGTCAATTGCTAGGCGTCGATCCAATGTCGCCAGATTGTTCATATACTCGGTAGTGTTCAGCCTATCTCTTGAAAATAAACGAGCTCGATTCACAGTCTTTCGATTTTCTGAAAAATAAAAACAATTGATAGGTAGGCTAATAATTGCAAAACAAATATTTTTATATCAACTATATTTATAATCGGAGGCAATTTTATTAGCCACTAAGCTTACTTAATTTGCCAGTTATTGCACTTGCATTAGAGCATTCTAAACCATGGATCCTAATCCTAAATAGGGCCGATCACAAAAACATTCCAAACAAGTGTTTTTCATATTCTTCAGTAATAGTAAGTAAAATTAATTAAAAAAGTCATTTGTTTTGAAATTTCCCAGAACAGCTTACTATTAAATATATTAGTTTTATTAACCCTTTAACAATGAAAGTTTTCCTCACTGAACTATCATTATATGTTTAATGTTGACTCTTAATTATTACTTCAATAGACTTATTTTATTTTTTTGCTTATGAACATATTTGGGGTCATAGGATTTGCCTACACCCCAGGGTCAAGAGTGAGAAGAGTTGCAAGAAGCTCTGATTAGATGAATGACAGTGGGTTGGAAGAAATTACATAATGTACTCTTAGCAATGGTTTTTGATTTAATGAATTTTACCACAATATTTTAGATTTACAAATTTTCACAGCGATTAGTCCCACTTGGAAACAATCCCCTCCCATGAAGAAGCAATTAGGAAGGTTAGGTAACTCAAATTCTAATTGTTTACATTTTATCATTCTTCAGCTGATTACTTACTATTAACAGTTAATAATGCCGTAACAATAATTAATATTAATAATTTTTATTACTCCTGAAGCTAAAGTAATCTGAATGGGATCAGAAAGGAACTACCACCATAATACCGAATTTCAGTGAAAAGATTAATGTTGAATAGAATTAAAATTGAAACCCCCCCCCCCTTCTCTTTTAACCAATGTAATTCTCAGGCAGAAAATTACTTAATGCGTGATCCCTACAAAAAGTCGGACAGGTTTTATTATCAGCTTCTTTGCTTCAAAGACGCTCCTTTTGGCCAATAATACACTAATCCCTTCTCTTCCCCCTCACTAGACGTGCTTGAATCCGGGGTTATGGACTACAGCACCCCCAGCCAAAGTCAGAATTCTTGCTTTTTTCTATCATTACAACTTTTTTTCTTAATTTCCTCTTTAAAAAAAATAATAAAACGTTTCAACATTAATTTCTTGACAGGCTCGAGATTTTTTCTC
>BGPR01002022.1:80493-133093 GCA_013235015.1 Araneus ventricosus
AAGTTACGTATTGCTTGGCACTTGACCAATTTGAGACTACTTATAACAATGCTTGTTCAATTTCCTATCAATTCGCAATATCTAATATTCATTATCATTTTTGACTACTAATTGCTTCAGATTCTTATAGTGATTTCAGTGAAAGGATTAACTAGCGATTGTACAACTGTTCCATGCAAGGTCTTTTCAATATTGTTCTGAGATTTTTAAAAATGAATTAACAAGGAATAGTGAAACATGATACATACAGATTTGTTTATAATTTGTTATTTAAAATGCAGCTTATCTAATTGCGCTGAGAACTCAGAAAGTTTAAAATTACGTTGCAGATGAAAGATTCTGTTATCTCCCAATTTTATATGTATCAACAGAAAGTTTAGAATTTGTTTAAATGTGACGTTGGCTTAAGAGCAAGTGAAACAGTTTCAAATGTTGATGCGGATCAGTGAAATAAGGACTGACTACAGCCAGAAGTACATTCAGATAGTGAATAAGGTGAGTGAACAAGGTTCACCACATTTCCCAACCCTAGATGATGAGTGTTGCTTTAGTATTAGACTCGCTGTCAAAGAATGGTGTCTGTTTTTGCGCTGTCTAGACTTAGGCACAAGTATAATTTTTCTTTTTAAAAACGGAGAGCAGCCATTTATAGTTCAGCTAGTTATACCCTGCTATTAACTTATGAGAACACCCGTCATGGTCATGACGGGGCAAATTGCCCCTTCATCTGATTTTGAATTGTCCTTTAATTCAAGCAGTTGAATTTATTAGAAATAAATTTAATTTGATAATAATTGGGAAGTTTATTTGAGCTGAATCATTTATATTAAATGCTCGTTTGCACAGTTAATACAATAACTATTGATTACTGACGTCTATTGGAATCAAATGACATGATGCCAGCAATACGGAAAAAAAAAATCGTTTATCTTATAACATACACCCAATGCTGGTTCATGTATAGCTTGTTTTCGTCACGCAGTTGGCTTTTCTATTGTTTTGTACAATACAAACACTAGTAAAAAGATTCACAATGAATTTCCAAAATTAAATTGAGCGACGCGTTTGAGTGTATCACCTGAGCATTATTAACCCATTTATAAAAAATGGACGGCTATTGCTAGAAACTAGAAAATCACCCGTCATGGTTTGACGGGTGTAAATTGCCCTTCATTCGACAGATTTCCCGTCAAATCTGACGTGTTTAAATAGATATATATGCGAGAGAAATGTTTAACATTGATTGAAAACAAATAAAATAAACATATGTTTTATGACAGGAAAATTTTTTTTATTTACATATTTCTGATTCTAAAAAACCTCTGTAAACAAAATTCAGTGTGAAGTATTTGTCGTTGTTGAACAATTTTCCTTGTAGTGTCTTTGTGTAAATTTTAACGTTGACAAAAAAATATTATCAATTATATTATCACGATTGCACTAAATAATTAGATGTATCGGTGTCCAAAGTATATCAGCGCATGATATATCACTGACATAATTTACTACTTTCTATTAAAAAACGGAAATTAATTTGAAATATATGATTAATATAATTTAAAATTTATCGGGAACTATTGATCATGAGAGATAAATTTTATATCAATGGATAGCAAATTTTATTTCAATTATTTTAGAGCTATTAAATTTGAAATTAGAACGACAATTATTTTTAAATTTAAAATTACTGAAATTTAGGTTTTCTAGCAATGGAATAATGCTGTTTAACGTCTCGAGTACTATAGCGAGTTTTATTGTTGGTGACGTGAGAGCGTTACGAGAGATTCAGCTATTATATTGAATATCCTTAGATATATATAGGATTGAGCGTCGTCAGAATTTTTGCCAGTGTTATATTTCTTGAGTTAGCGTAATGATTTGAAAATTTCTCAAATATTTTAAAATTAAATTCATTTTGTGGATATTTGACTATTATCGAAACTTAAGAAGCAATAGGTATTGTTTTGTTAAATTTAACTACGGGTACTTTTAGACTCCTATCGCCCCTATACGCAAAATATATAAATATATATATATATATATATATATATATATATATATATACAAAGTTGCAATCAACGCGATAAACATTTTATATTTTATTATATTTATTTATGAAAAAATATATTTTATAATTTAGTGGTAAGATAAATGATAAGAAAAAGATTTTATTTTATTTATTTATGTGAAATTTAGTGGTGCATATGCCACAGCCTCTACAAATGGTTTATAAGCCACACCTGCGTCTGGTTATAATTTAAGTATGTGGTTTATCAGGGTGGCGCCAGAGGTTACTGGGAGGCCAGGGCCCTGTCGTCGGGGATGCTGTGCCCCCCCCCCATCGGGAAAATTTTGTACGAGGTATTCAACTGTAGTTAAATAATACTGCGACAATTTGAGACCATTCATTACACTCGTCCCGCCGTACAGCAGGTCGTGCCTTTCTTGGGAGACCGTGCCTCCCCTGTCGGATAAATCGCCCCCCCCCTGTCGGCAAACTAGCGCCATTCCTGTGGTTTATAAACCACACCTGGGTAGTTGGTCTTCTTCGCACTGATGAGCAGACCTTAATGGCTGTGGGAGGTATATGCCGCTTATTATCTGAAAAAAATTTTATTATGAAGAAGTTAAGGTTCTCTTGCTCGTAGCCAAGAACTTGGTGACAACTGAAAGGATTCAGATTTCCAAAGCAATATGTTTTTTGTCATAACTCCTTGTTATACATGAAAGTTTGGGTGCCAAACAGACATAAGACTGTTTTAGAAAAGAGAAGACATGTCGTGAACCTTAAACGCAGGAGAACCACTTCTTCCATCCCTTATGGCGCAGTGTGCCAGCTGATGACACAATCTAATTCCTACCTGCTTCTCAACAAATTCAACTATAAATGGAAAATAAGGTTTAGGATAGGACTAATGCTCCTTTAGATTTTACGGAATAGTAATATTGAGATAAAGTTTTGAAAATTCCCCAACCCAGAGATAAGAAATTTTTCAGTTCTGGACGTTTACAATTTTATCACATTAACTCGAAAATTTTCCTCCAATATTCTTGAAGCTATAATTTATGATTTTCTGTGAGATTCAACAATATTTTTTGAGTGTATCAAGTGGCTATATTTATAAGTTCTTATATGAGGGTGACTCCTAAAGGGGACGACCCCGGAATGAAGTAAGTTTAAAGGAAAAAAAAAAATTTTCGTAGATTCTATGTCTAGACAATAAACTAAACCCATTCATGATGTTTTTTCATCATATTTTAAAAAAATATAATATCACTGCAAAGTGTTAACCGACATGTATCTGACAGTATTTTAGTTTTCAATTAAAATTGAAAAGGAATAAATTAATCATTAATTAATATATGAAAAGATTAATGGAGTTAATTCATGATCACGTGATATCCATCAAATGCACCAAGCCAATTTTATTTAACCAACCTGAATTTTGTTGGAGGAAAAGCTAAGGCATCCTGCGCTTAAATGTTTAATGATATGTCCAGTTAATTTTGTCATGTGACTCTGATGTCAAGTGAATTTACTCATTTATTTTTAATTGGCATCAATTTTTTAATTATGCTAATTAACAAAGGGAGTTGACACGCCGTAAGGCTGACGCGAATTTTTGTGTAATAACATAGAACTACTTACCAATTAAAATTGTGAATTTTTATCTAGATAGAAAAATAAATATATCTTTATAAACGAATTATGCTGTAGCAAAACAAAGCAATTTTTCCTGCATCTCTTTTCTGGAATTTCCTTTGACAGCTAAATAATTCAACTGGTATGTTACTTCTACACAGTTTCCAAAAAAAGAAAAGAACCTTCTAATGGAATACAAAAATAATTACTCGTGTTTATAAACGAATTCTGGAGTAACAAAACAAAGCAAAATTCTGAACTTTTTTCTTGAATTTCGTTTGACACGCCAAATAATCCAACTGTTATATTACTTCTGCACAGCGTATGAAAAAGAAAAGAACCATCTAATGGAATTAAGACTAGTGATGGGCACTCCAAGAAAGTGTGTGTGTGTGGGGAGGCATTTGTAACATCATCCTCTCGTCTGGCTAATGAGCACGATGACGAGGCTTTTGTATATGAGTCCTTTCATATCTGCCCTTTTTATTTACGTGCTTATCGTTCGCTTGCTACCCCCTACCCCTGCAGACGATTTTCTCTCTCCCGCCGAGTGTCAAGCACGTCCGGTCGTCCGGATATTTACTCATACGGGTATCGGCTTTCTAGAATGTCACTTGGACTATCTTGGGATATGAGTGATGGGTGTTTGTTGCAAGCAGAATTTCAAAGAACTGGCCTCCGATTAACAAGTTGGCAGTGAGATGCTACGAGGAATTTGTTGCAGTTTTGTGTATTTTTTGTGGAAGGGTGTGGATGGCTTACTTATGATCGTTGGTGGAAGGGATTAAGGCATGCAAAGTGTATTTCGCCTGATTCTATGAAATGTCAGGTCCGTTTATTTATTTCATTTATTTATGGTGTTTGTTCATTCTTAATGATGATACGCAGAGCAGAACTCCTAATTGCTTTTGCCTCTCAGAAAATAACCTTTCTCCTCTATATAAAGACCAATAATGAAACTTGACATTTAGCTTGTAGGTTCTGGAGATTTCTTACCATTAGGTAAATATTTTTCCCTTCAGTATTTATGTTGATTCAGACGATTTTTCCTCGGCCTTCTTCCTGCTAACAGAATTTTTTTCTTTTGCTCAAAAATAAACATATCTTCAAGAATACTTTTTAGTTGAAAAAAAGAAATACGTTATAAATTGCTGAATATAATATCTGTGTAAAATTATAAATATTATCTTCATTTGTGTAGAGGTTTTGCTTTCTTGTTTTAATTCTCATTCAGAAAAATTAAATTGCAAATTTATTCTTAAACACTTAATTTAGATATCTTTTTCAATGTATTATGATTTTCCGCTTCAGTTCCAATTTTAATTGTACGTCTATCAATATTCACCTTATTCTATAGAGCTCATCTAGACAGTGGCGATTGTGTTGTGACTACAGCACCCCCAGCCAAGTCAGAATTCTTGCTTTTATTTAAAATCATTAACTCGTTTTTCTTAATTTCCTCTTTCAAAAAAATAATAAAACGTTTCAACATTAATTTACCCTGAAGGCTCGAAGATTTTCCTACTTTGTAATCATTCCACCTGTATTGTAGCTTTGACGCGGTGGAAGACATTTTGCTAGTTATTTCATTTTAATTTTTATTAAATTATCGAAAGTATTGTATTGTTTTTATGGTCTGTAAATAAAGAGTTTTGGTTTCATTTAGTCTTGAGGTTTGACATTCATCACGACGATACAAACTTTTATGACCTCAGCCCCCCTCGACCCGAATCCTAGATTCGCTACTGATTCTAGACACTGAAGGTGCATAAAAGAATGTAACTGAGTTTTCCATTCGTAAATTTCTTTCCAACTGTCATTTCATCACCCCATCTATGCGCCTGTTCGCGGTAATGAGGAGGTGTTCCAGTACTCTTGTCATCTTCATCATTGAAAAAGGTTAACTGATTTTATGGTGGGTGGGTTTCCGAAACTGAAATTTATTATAATTTGAAATGTAGCACACGTCATTCTAAGAGGAACATAATACAAATGGAAATAATACCAGGAAATGAGTGATCACAATTATTTCTACCCTGTATTACTAAATCATTTTAATACTGACTTGCTATGAAATCTGTATGCTATGTATCAGTTGTTTAAAAAAGATTCAGCGCTTTCTTTTATTTTTTCTGATTCTTGACGATCGATAGAAAAACTTTTTCATTTACTATATAGGATACATTTGACTATTTTTTTTCAACATACAGTAAAACATACAATTAAAGTCAGTTCTGTTATCCGTCATCCAAAGTAATGTAGGTTTTATAGTATTGCAATAATTTTTTTACATTACTACCCTTATATTGAAGTTTATATTGATATTTTTGTAAAATTAAATACAATATGTTTGTATTATTGCTTTAAATGATTTTATTCATCCCACACTTTATTGTAAATTACGAGATTTCTGTTATCCGTCACAGCTCTGGCTCAGTCGATGGAGTTAATCGAAGTTTAATCGTACTTCATTAACTTTTAAGAATCGACTCGCATTCTAAGAATTAGTGTAACTAACTACCCCCCCTCCTTTTTATCATTTTAATATTCTTTTAAACTATGAAACCTAATGTGATGAAACTGAAAATAAACAACTTTCCCAGTAAAGTGGCATTTCATTTTATTTGTGTCAATATTATTTAATAAGAACAAGCACGCCCTGTTTATTTTGTTTTTTTTTTCTGTTAAAAAATAGGTTTGCTGCATGAAAGCCACTCTTCCAATCGTAAATAATGACCATTAATATATTGTATTTTAATTAATTTTACATCTCTTTCAGAAATAAATTCTTCTTACTCGAAAAATATTTTACATTCTATTATAGTATCATGGGGAATTACCTTTTGAAAGCAGATGATCATGCCATCTGTCGGCATCACTGGCTCATCCTTTCGTGCTGGACTCATTCGTGAAGCGGGTGAGGGTTATGAAGGGATATCCTGTTTGGGGAAACTAACACGCGTTTGAAAAGTACATGCACGTCTTGACAATGAAACTAAGCATTCAGCCCGGTTTTGATCGGATGGGGTGAGAATAATGACAGGACCTGCTCTGCAAATTCTTATATTATTAATATCAACAAAAGAAATAAAACGAAAATATAAATTGAAAAAATTTAGAAATAAAAAAAATTAAAGTTAATAAGAGCAAATAATATTAAAAAAAGAGTACAAAATCTTAAAAAATACATCGTAATAGCGAAATTATTAAGAACCATCGAGAGTGTTCTCCCCAAACTTTCTCGTATACTTCCCCAAACATGCGTTCTTCTCCTCGCATGGTAAAAAAATTGAAACCTACTGTTAATCAGAATGACTATCAGAAGGTTTTTCATTCTAGTGATTGAAAAATATCTAGATAAGAATCAAATTCACAAAGAGATGCGTACCGATTTTCCGCTCTTGGCTCAAGGACAAACTGACGTAACTACATAGCTTTCGCGTGCACAGAAGATTGTTCCAGTACGCATAGGCGTGGAGATAACGGATTCTTTTCAAAAGTAAATTATACAGACAGTCAGCCCGTTGACGGATTTGGCCCCAAAATCTTATACGGACCTACATCCTACGATAAAACTGTGTACAAAATTTTATCCATCTAGCGTATTCAAGTTTTTTGAGTTATAAGCGTTTGGTAGACCGCGACGACAGACAGACAGATCTCCGTAGACAGATTTGTCCAAAAATTTGAGAGTAACCTACAAATTATGTTTAAAGACCACATACCAAATTTCATCCCCGTAGCTCTAATAGTTTTCGAGTATGTGTTCACAGACAGACATAATTCCAAAATTTGTTTTCGGACTCGGGAGGTCTAAAACGTGGAGATTCGCCAAAACTCGAGTTCGAATTTTTTGACGATTACAATATCTCTTGTATAGAGAAAGTAAAAGGACTGATAAGCTTAAGCAAATTTAATATCCTAGAAAACTACCTTTTAATGGAATTAGCTTGTATAAGCAGATTAAAGGTATTCCTATGGGTACTAAATTTAGTGCCTTAGCTAATATTTCTCTCCATTTTTTTAATGTAAAGTCACTAAAGATAATATTTCACGGCTTCAAGATTTATTGATGATTTACTTGATTAACATTGAAGATTATAGGTTGTTACAAAATTGCTACCCAAAAAGAACTTTTATTAAACAATACCAATGTTAATATTATTGATGCAATTTTTTGATATGAATATGGATATTCCAGGCTGTTTGGTTTTGCATTTGTTTAGGTGACCCAAAATGGCGAGGTAGGTGGGATAATTTTGTTCTTTTTTTTTTTTAAGAGGTTTTTTTTTTCACTTTTATTTCTTTGAAGGAGTTCTTTTCATCTCGACTTTCGGACTTTTTAATCAAAATTTGGGCTATTTTTTACTAATGCCCTGCTCTATACAGAAAAGTTTTGAAACTCTTCTTCTCTGATTTGACCCCTGACGACCTGAGAAGAGTGGTTTCCCTATTATGTTGTCTTGCTTTTTTTTGTTCTGTTAATATTATTAAGAAAGTTTTATTGAGGGTATTTCGTCAGGAAAATTTCAACAATTTTAACCGTGCTTAATTGCACCAAAGTTTTACTAATTAAAAAAAAATATTTTCGATCTTTTGATGAGCTTTAACGCATCCGTCTTCCAACTGTTGTCCCCCCTTCCAATGAACAATTTCCAAAATTTTAAATCTAAATGTCTTATTATTCATTATGTGCTTATCTATTTATGCTACTAGAGTGATGTATTGCATATAAAATATATGCTGTCCTCATTTGAAATGGAATTGACCAGCGCCCGACTGTTTAAGAATCATCGAATAAAACTAATATTTAATGAATTTTATTTTGTTAATCATTAAGTACGTTTGATTTGGTATATTTTGTTTTCCAACATGAACTTATTCATCGTAAAATTATGCATCATGGAAACATTTTTTCGCAATTTCTAGGGTTCGCGAAATGTAGTGTATTTTATCGTTGCAATTTTTGATAGTCCTTCAACATTACATTAATTTTTTCTTTCTTTTTTGAATTGTTTCGTGAGATTCTTCCAGGCTGTTCAAAAGTTTTTTGATTGCTAAATCAGGAAGCTTTTCATTTCATATCAGCTCGTAGAACTGGCTATCAGTTGTCAATAAATCTTCCAGGGCACTTAGTCGAGGACCTCACGGAACAGCTGCCTTATTTATCTGAATATGATACTATTTGTAAAGCTGACTCTTCGTCTCCCAGATGTTATCCCTCATTTGTGGTTGGTCTTGCGTCGCCCAGATTTTTGAAGAGCGTAGTAAAATTTTATCGAGGTACTTCACAGTGCGTACTATTTTATCATTGTGGATAGTTGTAGTCATACTGATGGTTTATCTTGTGTGTTTGTAATTATCGTTTGGTCCGTTCTTTACTTCGATTAGATAAAGGTTGCGGCATTTTATTCTATTTTTTAAGTATTTCTCCTTTTCGCAGTTGTTTCCAAATGCATGACTTTATAAGAAACGTGATTCTCTGTACTCAACGTCATTTATAACTAGATATGCAATTTTGATTTGTAGCCGATAAAATCGTTTAATTGTGTGAATGTTCTGATGTTTGTCCTCTTATGAGTTTTCTAAATATAGAAATAATTTTGTAAAGATAGTTTGAATCTATACGAGCAAACAATAAATCAACATTTAGAATTATTCATAGTATGTTGGTCACATACTAAGATTGGAGGAGAGGGGTGTTAAGTTATGATAAAGATTTGTGTTTCATTTCATCTTGTTGCATTATTTTATTTAATTTTCTTTGTGTTAAATAAAAACTGCTAATTTATCCTGTGTTCTTAGCCTCAAAGGATTCAATATTTTTGCATTACGATTAAACGTTTTAAGACTTTTTTTTTCTCCGCCTGAGTTTTCTATGTAATAAGCCTTACCTTTAAGGATTCTGAATGCTATTAATATTTACATATTTAAAACACACATAAAATCCAGTTTGATCAATATTAACGTTCAAAAATTTGTTGTAACAATTTTTAATTACAGATACTAAGGTTTATTATTAGTTAAGTTTACATAATTCGTTGCTTAACACTTACATTACGTTGCGTGTTTAATAAATTGCGTTGCTTAACACTTTTAAGTATAGTAAATTTGGCTATAAACATGTATTAGAAACAGAAGGTAATTGCGTACTTAAAGCAAAGCTGGTATAAAGAATGGTGAAGAGAAAACATACCACCATGTAAAGTGTGTGCTTTTGATTTCAGAATAATACAAAATTCAATTTAATTATCATAATATCTAGATATGCATTATCATTAATTTTATTCTATTGCAGTATGGTATAATATTATTTAAACCTCCATGATCTGGTTTATTTATTTTATATTTTTTCTGTATAAAATCGCGGCTATATTTAATCCCTATACGTTTACAACGATACAAGCGTAGTCCTTCAAACTGTATGGAATTGAAACGCGATTTTTATCGAAAACGCGATTAGGTATTAATTTCGAAAACCATTTCTCGTAAGGTGTCTCATTATATCGAGTTGCAGAAAGAAGGCCCATGTTCTTGACTGAAACAACAGGTGGGAAAATTGTGACTGCCAGTTTTCCTCCACAAAGTAGGGGTCCAGCATTGAGTAGCCAAGAGAATCCTTTGTCCTCGGGCTTAGTGTACAGTGGGCATTTCCGTTCGTTACGCCTGACGTTCTTGGGGGGATTTCAGCATTAGCCGTCTTGGCTCCAGTGGTTACAACAGCTAATTGAGCTCTATAGAATAAGGTGAATATTGATAGACGTACAATTAAAATTGGAACTGAAGCGGAAAATCATAATACAGTGAAAAAGATATCTAAATTAAGTGTTTAAGAATAAATTTGCAATTTAATTTTTCTGAATGAGAATTAAAACAAGAAAGCAAAAACCTCTACACAAATGAAGATTATATTTATAATCATTTACACAGATATTATATTCAGCAATTTATAACGTATTTCTTTTTCAACTAAAAAGTATTCTTGAAGATATGTTTATTTTTTAGCAAAAGAAAAAAAAATCTGTTAACAAGGAAGAAGGCAGAGGAAAAATCGTCTGCCAATCAATCATAAATACCGAAAGGGAAAAAAAATATTTACCTAATGGTAAGAAATCTCCAGAACCTACCAGCTAAATGTTAAGTATCATTGTTGGTCTTTAATTATAGAGGAGAAAAGGTTATTTTTCTGAGAGGCAAAAGCAATTAGGAGTTCTGCTCGTGCGTATCATCATTAAGAATGAACAAACACCATAAATAAATGAAATAAATAAAACAGGACGCCCACTGACATTTCATAAAGAATCAGAGCGAAAATACACTTTGCATGCCTTAATCCCTTCCACCAACGATCATAAGTAAGCCATCCACACCCTTCCACAAAAAATACACAAAACTGCAACAAATTCCTCGTAGCATCTCACTGCCAACTTGTTAATCGGAGGCCAGTTCTTTGAAATTCTGCTTGCAAGCAAACACCCATCACTCATATCCCAAGATAGTCCAAGTGACATTTAAGAAAGCCGATACCCATCGTAGAGTAAATATCCGGACGACCGGACGTGCTTGACACTCGGCGGGAGAGAAAATCGTCTGCAGGGGTAGGGGGAGTAGCAAGCGAACGATAAGCACTGTGTAAATAAAAAAGGGCAGATAATGAAAGGCAACTCATATACAAAAGCCTCGTCATCGTGCTCCATTAGCCAGACGAGAGGATGATGTTACAAATGCCTCCCACCACCACCACCACGCACACACACTTTCTTGGAGTGCCCATCACTAGTCTTAATTCCATTAGATGGTTCTTTTCTTTTTCATACGCTGTGCAGAAGTAATATAACAGTTGGATTATTTGGCGTGTCAAACGAAATTCAAGAAAAAGAAGTTCAGGAAATTTTTGCTTTGTTTTGTTACTCCAGAATTCGTTTATAAACACGAGTAATTATTTTTCTATTCCATTAGAAGGTTCTTTTCTTTTTTTGGAAACTGTGTAGAAGCAACATACCAGTTGAATTATTTAGCATGTCAAACGAAATTCCAGAAAAAGAGATGCAGGAAAAATTGCTTTGTTTTGCTACAGCATAATTCGTTTATAAAGACATATTTATTTTACTATCTACATACGAATCCACAATTTTAATTGGTAAGTAGTTCTAGGTTATTTATTACAAAAAAATTCGAGTCAGCCTTACGGTGTGTCAACCCCCTTTGTTAATTAGCATAATTAAAAAATTGATGCCAATTAAAAATAAATGAGTAAATTCACTTGACATCAGAGTCACATGACAAAATTAACTGTACATATTAAACATTTAAGCGCAGGATGCCTTACGCTTTTCCTCCAACAAAATTCGGAGTGGATTCCAAAATAAAATTGGCTTGGTGCATTTGATGGATATCACGTGATCATGAATTAACTCCATTAATCTTTTCATATTGCTTTGGAAATCTGAATCCTTTCGGATTCTTGGCTACGAGCAAGAGAACCTTAACTTCTTCATAATAAAATTTTTTAACAGATAATAAGCGGCATATACCTCCCCACAGCCATTAAGGTCTGCTACATCAGTGCGAAGAAGACCCTTTAACTACGGGTGTGGTTTATAAACCACAGGAATGGCGCTAGTTTGCCCGACGGGGGGGGGGGGGTTTAGCCCGACAGGGAGGCACGGTCTCCCCGAAAGGAGGCACGACCTGCTGTACCGCGGGACGAGTGTAATGAAATTGGTCTCAAATTGTCGCCAGATTATTATTTAACTACAGTTGAATACCTCGTACAAAAATTTTCCCCGATGGGGGGGGGGCACAGCATCCCCGACGACAGGGCCCTGGCCCTCCCGGTAACCCCTCTGGCGCCACCCCTGATAAACCACATACTTAAATTATAACCAGACGCGAGTGTGGCTTATAAACCATTTGTAGAGGCTGTGGCATATGCACCACTAAATTTCACATAAATAAATAAAATAAATCTTTTTTCTTATCATTTATCTTACCACTAAATTATAAAAATATATTTTCATAAATAAATATAATAAAAATGTAAAATGTTTATCGCGTTGATTGCAACTTTGTATATATATATATATATATTTGCGTATAGGGCGATAGGGTGTACTAAAAGTACCCGTAGTTAAATTTAACAAAACAATACCTATTGCTTCTTAAGTTTCGATAATAGTCAAATATCCACAAAAATTGAATTTAATTTTAAAATATTGCGAAATTTTCAAATCATTACGCTAACTCAAGAAATATAACACTGGCAAAAAATTCTGACGACGCTCAATCCTAATATATCTAAGGATATTACTAATATAATAGCCCAGATCTCTCTGTAACGCTCTCACGTCACCAACAATAAAACTCGCGCCATAGCACTGCGAGACGTTAAACAGCATTATTCCATTGTTAGAAAACCTAAATTTCAGTAATTTTAAATTTAAAAGAGTAATTGTCGTTCTAATTTCAAATTTAATAGCTCTAAAATAGTGAAATAAAATTTGCTATCCATTGATATAAAATTTATCTTGCTATGATCAATAGTTCCCGATAAATTTTAAATTATATTAATCATATATTTCAAATTAATTTCCGTTTTTTAATAGAAAGTAGTAAATTATGTCAGTGATATATCATGCGCGTGATATACTTTGGACACCACGATACATCTAATTATTTAGTGCAATCGTGATAATATAATTTGATAATATTTTTTGTCAACGTTAAAATTTACACAAAGACACTACAAGGAAAATTGTTCAACAACGACAAATACTTCACACTGAATGTTGTTTACCAAGAGATTTTTTGAATCAAGAAATATGTAAATAAAAAAAAATTTTCCTGTCATAAAACATATGTTTATTTTATTTGTTTTCAATCAATGTTAAACATTTCTCTCGCATATATATCTATTTAAACACGTCAGATTTGACGGGAAATCTGTCGAATGAAGAGGCAATTTACACCCGTCAAACCATGACGGGTGATTTTCTAGTTTCTGCATAATATGCCTGCATTTTTATAAATGGAGTTAATAATGCTCAGGTGATACACATCAAACGCGTCGCTCCAATTTAATTTTGAAATTCATTGTGAATCTTTTACTATTGTTTGTAGTATTACAAACAATAGTAAAAGCCAACTTGAAAACGTGACGAAAACAACAAAAGCTATACATGAACTAACGTGCAATTGTATGTTAGAAGATAAACGCTTTTTTTTTTTTTCCCGTATTGCTGTGGCATCATGTCAAGTGATTCCAATAGACGTCAGTAATCAATAGTTATTGTATTATTGTGCAAACGAGCATTTAATATAAATGATTCGAGCTCAATAAACTTCCCCAATTATTATCAAATTAAATTTATTTCTATTAAATTCAACTGCTTGAATTAAAAGGACAATTCAAAATCGAATGAAGAGGCAATTTGCACCCGTCATACCATGACGGGTGATTTTCTAGTTAGTTAATAGCAAGGTATAACTGTGAACTATAAATAGAGCTGCTCTCCGTTTTAAAAAAGAAAAAATTATACTTGTGCCTCAGTCTAGACAGCGCAAAAACAGAACACCATTCGTTTGAACGGCAAGTACTAATACTTAAAGCAACACTCATCATCTAGGGTTGAGGGAAATGTAGTGAACCTTGTTCACTCACCTTATTCACTATCTGAATGTACTTCTGGCTGTAGTCCAGTCCTTATTTCACTGATCCGCATCAACTTGTTTAAAACCGTTTCACTTGCTCTTAAGCCAACGTCACATTTAAACAAATTCTAAACTTTCTGTTGATACATATAAATTAGGAGATAAGCAGAATCTTTCATCTGCAACGTAATTTTTAAACTTTCTGAGTTCTCAGCGCAATTAGATAAGCTGCATTTTAAATAACAAATTATAAACAAATCTGTATGTATCATGTTTCACTATTCCTTGTTAATTCATTTTTAAAAGTACTCAAGAACAATATTGAAAAAGACCTTGCATGGAACAGTTGTTACAATCGCTAGTTAATCGCTTTCACATGAAATCAGCTATAAGAATCTGAAGCAATTAGTAGTCAAAAATGATAATGAATATTAGATATGCGAATTTGATAGGAAAATTAAACAAGCATTGTTATGAAAGTAGTCTCAAATTGGTCAAGTGCCAGCTGCTAAAATGGCGCGAAATATTCCTTCTAATACCGCTAGAATGGGATCAGTCCCACATCGTGCGGCAAGCCAATTCCATCCATTTCGAACACCACTCGCAACAGTGGCGTAATAAGGGATGGGCAAAGGGGATATATATGCCCCGATCACCATTCTTTGGGGGGGGGCATGAAGACAATATACTTGCACTTGGCGTAGCAATGACGTCGCTTTCATTAATCAACTTCTGGCTTTAAATACTTACAAGAAGTGCAAAAATATTGCCTTCATGGCGCCCCAAAGACTGGTGATCGGCGCATATATATGTAAGAGTTAAAAATAGAACGTCACTTTATAACACAACGTACGACAACAGCAGTTAGATGTTAGATGACAAGCTCAGTAACGTCTGTCATGTGACTGTGATATCATGTGAATTGAAAATGGAATCGACAGGAACTGCACTCAATCGCAAAATGTAATATGTCCTAATAATAAATGAAAAGAAATTCATAACGTGGAAAGATGGCAGCCAAATTTTATCAACTTCAACACAAAGTTTATCCCAAGAAAGCTATTTCTTTAATGATTCTCGACGATTTATTTGTGCTTTACCGGAAAATCTGCCCACAAAACCAAACGAACCAAGGAAAATATTTTGGTTTCTTTTAGTTAACCGCAGAACTTTTCTTTTTTTTAACCGTTAACAACCTTTGAAGTTTTGCCGACAAACTTTAAACCTATTTTTGAGCCAGTTTAAGATAATCAACAAACATTCTTCGTTTTAAAGATTGCTTAAGCATATGTTTAAAATCAAAGCCCTATATTTCCTCTACTTCAATCCGAATACAGAAGGCAACATTAACAAATGCTTGAACTCGAGAACTAAGATGGTTGTTTTGGAAGTCCTCTGTGCCAATTACTTCGTCAAAAAGATGCCAGACAAGTGACTTATCACAATTCATCATTCACTACGGAATTCATCCCCCCCCCCCCCCACACCATTTTTCTTTTCTAGTTTATATGTAAAAAGATGGGCCAACACTGGCATTCAGAGCAGGGGGGAACAAGCACTAATGCGAGGTGGAGGCAAAAAAGGTCAATGAGCCACGTTGCTTTACAGGAACAAGGTTGTTTATAAATAAAGACTTAATGGTGTGTTGTGTGATAACGATCTGCCTCTTCTGTGCTGCCCCATCTACGAGGTAACCAAATCATAATTGAATAGTTGCCCCAAGGTTGCATTTTCAATAACGAGGTTAAGAATGTTTAAAAAGAAAAAATAATGCGCGCGATTAACATGCCAGAAGCATTCTTTATAAAAACTCCGACACCCAGACATCAACCGTTTATTGACAATCGCATCGAGGACAACAGGTTTTTAATCTAGACTATAATCATGTAAAAAATTCAAAATATTATCTAAGGTTGGTACACAAAATCACGTAAATCAAGTCCAACAGGAGATTATGTAGTCATTAGTATGTGGATAGGCTACTTGACACTTGGAATGCGTACAAATGTTCGGAGGAGGAAAATTTTGGTATTTAAATGTAACTTTCTGTTTGAATAAATTAACCAAGTTATGTAAATAGGCTTAACGACTTTCTAAATATCGTTTACTAGTTAGTGTTTCATGATTCGTAGTTCTTCTCAGGAGAAAAAAGAGGTTCATGATAAAATTTTCTCAAAGGGCCAACTATATCTTTTATTCACGAGACATTGCAAAAGAATTCTATGTTTACATAACATGAAGATGAAATTTAAACAAACCTTGAGATTCGAAACCTAATAAGGATTTACTAATAATTATTTAAAAGAATATCTAAAATTCGCGAGATTCTATTGATAAGAAAAATTAAACACATCAGTTAAAACATTTTTTTTTATTAGTAGTATTGCTTTTCAGAGCCATATCACTATGTTTAGACAAATTTTCAAGACCAAAAATAAATATTATAACTGTTTCAGAAACAGGGTTGGGCGTTTGTTTGTCGATTCAGAAAATACCTTTGAAATAAGAACTGATAAAAAGATTTCGACTAAATTACAGCCAAGTCGTTCATTAATTCAAACAAAATAGAAAACAACGATGACCCAGACGTTCAGTCAGAACAAGAAGGAAGGGGGAAAAATGATGGTATTAATGTTAAAAAAAAATTGTGGAAAAAGTAAAAAACTCTTAGAATCGGAACTAAAATATACGATGGTAACTCTAAGTGTTCACCTAGACAAAAATATCAATACAGCAGTTTGATGCACTTATTTTATTTGAAAATTCCATTTCCTGAGTTTTCAAAAACAATTTCCCCTCAACCTTGAACTGTTTCGTGAACATGGATATTTATAGAATTAATGAATGCGCAAATCGTTTCGATACACCGATTTTACGCAACCTTTGATGATTTCCGTGTCATTTCAGCGTAAAAGCCTATATTGGGAATCCTCGGTGCTTTTAATTACGAGTAAGATTGATGACATTGACAACGTGCAGCACAGAAATATTTTCAAGGACACACGTCAATCCCAACAGTGCAGCTCTGATGTATAAATAATATATTTTACAGTTAACGCTTGGTGGGATACGCCATTTTTCTACGTCGAACCAAAAGAATGAAATATTAATACTTTAATGGAAACTAAAAGAATATTTGTTGAATTCCAAATGCACTGCAATAACTGAATAACACAGAATCCAATTGTTTACAAAGCTTTAAAGAGGGAAAAGAATAATAATAAGTTGCTTTAAAAATGTTTTATTTATATATTTTGAGAAATGCCTCAAAAAAACCATTCAAAAACAAACTTTTTGTATAAGAACTATCCAAAATAATCCAACGTCTTATCTTAAACCAAGAATTCTTAAATTGTGGGTCGTGAACCCATTTGGAGTCACGCAAATTCTGGCAGAAAACTTTGATAGGATATCCCTTCGTCACACTTTTCATACATAAATAAGAAAAGAAAATTATAAAACCTGATTGTTCGTCAAATTCTTGCAATATAAGTTTAAAAAAGAATTATGCAAACCATACTTATTCGGTGTAAAAGAAAGAAATGAAATTCATGCGCTGATTCCCGTTGTGACTGGTTCTCCTACATTTATTATTATTATTTTTTAATCAAGTTCTCGAAGCAATAAATTCTAATAGTGCTGAAAATATATGATGTCCAAAATTCTTAAATATTTAATCTCTAAATTAAAAGGGAGAATGCAAGTCTCTCTTACGGCTCTATAAATCATTTGTCCGAGCATATCTTGCTTGTGAAGGTATAAAAATATGAAATGACTGATTAAATCCCAGTTATCATTAAATGACACTTCATGTGTTTATTTTACGTTTGGAAGTATTAGTGTTGTTGGTATAACGAACAGCACAGATTAAGAAGATTTGCTTTAAATAATTTCCTTAAAAAAATACCTAAATAAATTATCTAATATTTCCGTCCACTGAACAGGAAGCTTTAAATTTGTTCCCGTGAAAATAAAGAAATACTGAACAAGGGTCAAAAATTACAAAATGATTTAAAATGTGGAAAACCTATTATTTTCAATTGGCATAATCTTATAATTAATTGCAACATACAAATGACAGAAGTACAAGGTAAAATAAATAAGTTTACTGTTTTTTTTTCTTTTATTTCTAGCAATATCTACAATATACTTTCATCATTACATAACGAGGAATAAGCAATCCAAGGCATAATATTCTAGAAATCGAATTCACAACAAAAATGAAAAAATATACCAAACATGTGTGAATGACAGATGGAGAAGTAGATATAACTATGAAACCCCCCCCCCCCCCTCCCCTTCCAAACACACACACGCACAATTGCTGACATTACGACTCTAAACTTTTTTTTTTAAAAAAAGTTTACAACAATAATCCTCAAAAATCACAAAAGCCACCCAAATTGCTACCCAATTAGAATCTCCATATGGTTTTTATAGCTGAAGCTCAATTGCTTTATAAGCTACTTATATCGAGGCTTACTTCAAGCCTTTTTAAAACACTCAAGTTGAGGGAAAATGCATAAGTACTGGTACTCAAATATCTAAATCAAGACCTCGAGCACAAGTAATAACGATTTTAGTACTTAAGTCAGCTGTGAGGATTACAGTAACAATCCGATCGTTTATTGCAATTCGAAACTTCCATTGAAAAAGTTGGACCTTTATCAGCGTTGGAACAGCTGGAAAATTACTCGAAATACTCCTGAGACGTCTCCATCACGTACCTACTGAATCTATACCTATAAAAGGCAATATTTGTGCGTGTGTCTGCGTGTCATGTCCAGACGAATCTATCGCACTTACAGCCTTGAAATTTGGCACACAGGTAGTCTTAATGGTGATTCAATGCACCTCGAAGCCGAAATTTTAAAATTTAATCTAGAAAATTTTTTATTTAATGTTTTGTGTTGTTTTGGGTGATTTTTCGCACCAATTTCTCAATAGCATGGTTTCGGATAACTGCACAACAAAAATAGATACACCATCGGAAAGAGCACGCGATTTCCGTTCTAATGAAGTTAGTTTTGAATTTCTAACGTAATTTACTGAATTTTGAGAATTTTTTAAAAAATAGCCAGTTTTGCCATCGAAATGTTAGTTTTGTTTTTAAATTTGTTGCATCCGACTTTCTAATAACACTATTACTTTCAATTTATTTCAGCTTATAACTAGAACGGTTTTGTCGGATTTAAAACAAGAACGGTTAAAATATCTTTTCCCGGTTTTTTTAAATTAATTTTTTTCTGAGCCGTTGAGAGTTATTTTCTCGATCGAGTTCCTCGCGCGGCAATTCTTCGGAACGTTGCTGCCAATTTTGATTGGCGGATGCGCAGGATACGTCATGACCTTCACCTGAATGAATTACTTCGATCATTATTTTCGGATTCGATTTTATAATTTGCTTGCTGTATAATAATCATTTTCACGTTCCAATTTTGTGATATTGTTTTGGATTAACGTACGCTGTACGATTAATGTACGCGCGGAAAAAAAATAATAAGCAGGAAAATCAAATAATGTGTATCTTTTGTTTTGATCTTGTTTTCAAAACTTTTTCATGTCATTGTGGGCGGTTTTTTTTTTTTTTTTTTCCCTTCATTTTGTTAAAGTCCTGATTCCACGGGCAACGCCGTGCGCGTACTGCTCGTAGCGAATAAAATCAGAGTTATAGTGATTATAATTCAGTATTACCACCAAGAATTAGGAAATAAAGCTTGGAAAAAATATCAAAACCAAAGCGTGAAGTTTTTTCAACTGTAACACGAAAAAGTTCTATGAATGTGTAACAATTTCTGAAACAAGTCGATTTACCGAAAAATAACCATTTTATTACTATTATTAACTGGTACTATTGAACAGGTAGTTGTACATTTCCTGGTTAAGAATACTACAGATATATTGGGCAATGCTTGCAATAACAAAACATTTGTAGAAAATTCGAAAAACTATTCATTGAAATCCATTTAATGCTAGAATTATTCTTTAAAAAAAAGAAAGAAAAAAGAAGAAGAAGCGTGCGTATAAGTAAATTGTTGTGAAACGTCAAAATAGATATGAAAGAATATTTTAGTTCTACCTTTACTTTCGTTTCGTTTCAAGAAAGGGAGAATTCACCAGCATGATATAAAAACGGTTGATTTAACATACGCTCACAGCAGATGGGACGGATATGAAAAGAAACAATCAAATAGCATTTCCAATATTTACATCAGTTCTGAATCAAATAATAGAACACTGGCAGGTTTCAATTTATTTCTTGCCTAGAAAGTCCAACCATTTCAGCGATAAAAGCACGCAATACGACTTGTGACTATATGTTGTGAGCTAGAAGCCATAATTTCCCCCCCAGTTTCACGACAGATTTTTTAAAAATTCATTTGTAGCATACAGTTCTATAAAGAGAATTTTTTTAAAAAAAGAAAATGCTCTCAATGGAGTTAATTCATGTACATGTGATGCGCGTCAAATGCATCGCGTTCATTAATTTTGGAATTAACTACGCATCTTACAGGATATAAAAGGAATTTATGTTATGAAATAACAAGACAATATGCAATAAGGTGTTAAGACGATGACTCTGTTACGTTCGTCAAGTGACTGCGACGTCACGTGAATTGGCTCCATCTAATTAGCTTTGCATTTCAAATAAATGGCGGGAAAAAGTTTTGAAATCAATTAGAAATTCAATGCATAATTTAGCATGCACATAATTCAACCTTTCAAAGTTAAAGTTAATCCACAATGTTTTTTAAGCTAACCGTTCCATCATCCATAGACAAGAATTGAATACTACACTTTAAAGACCACTATAAATTTATTTTACACAAAATTAGTTAGTTTTTGAATAATTTTCAAACCGTTGAAGACACAAACCCTTAAATTAAGAAAAGAAGCTTTTGTAATTACAGAATCCATTGAAGATTAAACTTCACCAAATAGAAAAATGATCCTCACTTATGACAGATTTAACTCATAGAAATTACTCCTTTTAAACATATTTCGAAGTTTCAGTATATAAGTTTCGTCCTAAATCCAATTTATTGGCCTGTATGCAATGCCATCTGTACCAAAAAGCTTTTTCAAACTGGATTTCTTTCAAAATCGCGCCAAATCTCGCAAAAGAACTTAATTGACACATTTTAAATTAGATAAAACCTTCTGTTGCCAATCAAAATTTCGGTATAGAACTGGCAATAAATACCGAAGTTAAAATGGAACCTCTTCAGAACATCTAACGCCAACAAAAACCTCTCAGATCATTCCTTACCTTGAATAATTTCCCCACCCTGCTTTAAAGCAGTGGTGAGCAAACTGCTCTCATTTCCGACTTTGTGTAAAAAGGGATTACAGTGGAATCTCTCTATAACGAAATCACTAGGTTCCAGTTGAAAAATTCGCTATAGAGAAAATTTCGTTATACGGAGATTAGAGATTTTTGCAGTTATTTAAGTAAATGTTGCAAACCTTTTAGTATGTGCTATAAGTTCAAAAATATTTAATTACGACTTTCAATTAAAAATGAAGTAATATTTATTATAAATTTGTTAAAATTATACTAATTGTTATTGTATAAACAAAATGCTCAAAAGTGAAGACAATTCACCAATTTAGAGAATAATATGTACTAGTACGGATAAACATAAAATGCGTATTGTCACATCCATTTGCTGTTTCCACCCCCACTCCACTTCGATTCTTGGAATCTTGACCAGTAGAAATGTTGCTCCCTCTGTAGAAACAGGTCCCCACAACTACATTGCCCTTCACATAGCATTCTATTGTTATGTGTTATCGCTGGAATGAACAATGCGAGTGGTTCCAGAAACAGGCACGTGTGAGCTATTTGTATGCACAGAAATTAGAAACTTTCTTCAAAAATGACAAAAATCGAAAAGATAAAGGTCTGAAAAAATTCGTTATAGGGAGATACCACTTCGTTATATGGAGAATATTTTGAATGTTATTTAACATTCCGATTAAAAATTTCGTTATAGGGAGAAATTCGCTGTAGGGAGACTTCGTTGTAGGGAGACTCTACTGTATATTTTTTTTATTGTCAAATAAATTTCTTTGAATTTAGCGACCCACGGTTTGCGCACTACTGTTTTAAACTTATCCTTAATGCAAATCTGTTCAACCACCCAGAATATAACTATAAAACTGACATAAAATACCAACCTAAAGCGGGAATCTTTACCTTCATACCCCCATAAACATTATTAGCGGCTGAAGAGAAGGCAAAATGGGTTATTATCATCCCCACCCCTGGAAATGTCTCGGCAGGAGGGCAATCCCGATGAAGGGGGGTTAGTGAAGAACAACAGATGATTTGAGGAGCCCTCTATTTATAGCGTGCAGTTAATTCGGAATGAATTGCAGGGGGAAGGGGAAACAGTTTCCGGTGATGAGGTGACAAGTGATGAAACGCACTCGGTGCGACAAGTGTGGCATCTCCGAGAAGACATCAACCCACGAAATTGTTTTCTTTTGACTTCGGCCTTTGTATCCGATGGGTGACTGTTCGCAGGGGTTTCTCGGAAAAATTAACGGTGTGTCAACAGGGGTGGTCTTTAGATGTATTACGGAGAGGGTTGAGGAAATGGTTAAATAAAAATTGGGATTGATGATAAGCCTTGATGATAAACCAAAAATAGAGTTGACATGCAGTACCAAAGAAATGGTTCAGAACAGTCGCGATTTTTCTACACTTGAATTAGTTATTTTTATTGAGTGCAAGCACACTTTTCCTCCGTTTGAGTCGAGTTATAAGTGAAACCCTATTTTAAAAACCATAGAAAGATTTGCCAATGCTGGAAACTAGTTTTGGCAACATTAAACACATAGAATCAAGAATTGCTGTAGGTTAATATATATATGCTATAGTTAAAGTAAAAAATCTGGTTAGTATGAATTAGTATTATTATTAATATTACTCACGGTTAATTATTAATAATTATCATATTATAACCACATTTTTGGTGCTATTTGATTTGTGTGAAAAATTTCCTGAAAAGTTTTTTTAATAACTCTTAGCCCTTGGAACTCCGAAAGATAATAAGTGGAATAATTATGAGTGTAACTTTAACTAACAGTGTAAGGATTGATTTAGCGCTTTAGGAAGTTGAAAAATATTGTTATTACTTTATTTCAATTCATAAAAATTAATCTTGTGTGTTTTTGCTATCATATGGTTTTTATAATAAGCGCTTTCAAAACAAGAATGTGACAAAGATGCATCATTCAGAATGTCGCGTCACACTCGACACAGGAGTGCAAAGTGTTAAACACTTTTAACTTTGAGGTCTTTGTAAAATGCATTGTTCTCTATGTACCAGAAACATCAATAAATGAGGTAAATGTCTATTAAAATTATACACTAAGTCATAGCTCTGTTAATACATACGAGGACATTTTTCTGAGGTGAAACTCGATGCAAATTCATTTAACATTGGCGAACTTACCAACAAAATGAAATTAGAAGTCGTCTATTGCATCACCCTTCTCTTAAGAAAAGAACGACACTAATTTCTAAACCAACTGTTATAATACAGACTTTTATGTTTCGACAAAATAATAAAGCCAAGGTTATAATTAAGTTCGCGTAATAACTACAAAAATACAACAAAAAATATTTAAACTATTTAATTTTAATTGCGTTCTTGCATCATAAGTGTAGGAATTTTATGAATGTGTGGGTTTGCGCCCGAAAGAAAAAGATTGGGAAATAAATTATTAAAAGATTTTACTAAACAAATAAATTAAAATAATGGAATCAGATATTTCCATCAATCCTTGAATAATAATATTGTAAAAAGTGGTATTTACTTTGATTGTGTCATTACTACCCAATTTCATTAAGTAGACGATTTTTGAGAAGATTGTGATACCAGATGAATGCACGAGAAATGGACATTAGTAGAACACTTTTAAAGCCGAAGAAAGAATGAAGTACATTTAACCAAGATTTAAAAATCTTTTTGAGAAAAAAAAAAAAAAGGTAAAACATCACTAAAAAGAATTTAAAAGTCTTAAAACCTTCAATAGTTAAAAAATGGAATGAAAAGTGAATTTGAAATTCTTACAAGCAGAGAAAGGTGCGAACAGAATTCTGATATTTAAAATTATTGATTGGGGAATTCATCAAGTCATTCAAATTTTAAAATCCTTTTTCTCTTCAAAACCTGAGCTTTTTATTGAAGTAGTTGGATAAAAACCAGCGGGAGTGTTCTCCTCTAAACTTTCTCGTATATTTCCCCCAAAAGGGGCCGTTTCTCCTTCCCCCGCGTGGCTAAAAAAAATTCGAACTTACTGTTACCCAGAATCTAATGACTATCAGAAGGTTTTTCATTAAAGTGATCGAAAAATATCTAGGTAAAGAATAAAATTCAAAGAGATGCGTACCGATTTTCCGCTCTTGCCGTCTCAAGGACAAACTGATGTAATTCGCTCCACGGCCTTCGCGTGCACAGGAGATTGCTTCCAGTACGCATGCGCGTGGAGATAGGATTCTACAGACCGACAGACAGTCAACCCTTTGACGGATTTGGCCCAAAATCTTATACGGGCCTACATTAATGACGATAAAACCGGGTTCTAAATTTTATCCATCTAGCTATTCAAGTTTTTGAGTTATAGTGTTCCCATGACCGCGGACATACAAACAGACAGACTTCCCTTTGACGGATTTTGTCCAAAATTTGATAGAAACCTACAAATTATGTTTAAAGACTACATACCAAATTTCATCCCCCGTAGCTCTAATAGTTTTCGAGTTATCGTGTTCACAGACAGACATAATTCCAAAATTGTGTTTTTCGGACTCAGGGAGGTCTAAAACGTGGAGATTCGTCGAAATCTCGAGTTCGAATTTTTTGACGATTACAATACTTCCTCTTTGTATACTTCGTATACGAGAAAGTAAAAAAGAGTATTCAATTCGAATTCCAGGTATGTAAATACTATAAACACTTCCGGCCCATGGTATAGTTATGAAACTTACAGTCTTACGTATGCACACTTTATTTTTCTCCCATAACTTCTCTTACGTAAAAGCAAAACCATCATTTCTTCTTACACAAATACGAAACCTCCAGAAGTCACAGTTGACGTCATGACCAGAAGCACAATCGCATCAAGCTTAAGCTGGCAGCGATACTGTCAACTATATCTGCTAATGCATAAATCATGGCAACGGACACACAACATTCCTCATTGGACAGACGTTAATCACTAACTAGACACAAACGAATTAAATACGTCGTTTCGCCACTCAGCATAATTTAATTGAAGGCCGCGCTCCAAACTACTGGCAGCTGTTTCAGCAAATCTGACCTTCTTCCTAATCGCCATTATAAGACTCATTTAGAACTGGGGAAAGTGTGAGCGCAGCAAGCAATGAGGAAAATCGCATTTAGAAGAGCACTCTTCGAGACTAATGGATGAGGCGGCAGGTTAAATTTCAACATACCGAGTTGACTGAACGCGTACGAGGGAAGGTGCAGGGTTCGTGCAGTCACTGACCTACTCAACAATAAACAATCATTAGGGCCTTTCATGCTTATTCAAGACTGATGAAGGGGTTGCGTTTTCTTTTCGAACCAGATTCGCTCTCGAGATAGCAGTGTGTTTTGTTGTGTGTGAGAGAAGTAATTCCAGAAGTTAACTTTCTCATGCTCGTCTGAAAAGGCTGCAAAAAGACGAAAGAACACTTTGGACACAAAAGTGTATTCACGATTGAAGAAAAAAAAAAGATGTAACTGTTGTCTTTCAAATGAAAAGCACAGAACTTTAGCATTCACTTCAATAATCAGGATAATTCTGTACAATGTATTGAACAAAGACAACCAGCTGGGCTTTTGATTTTGGAATTTAGATTCAAACCAAAACTTTGCTAACTGAGCTAAAATGTGACAAATATTCTGAAGATATACATAAGAACTATACACAGGAAGATGCATACATAGAATTCTATGTTGTAAGGGGCCATAAAAAACTTGCTAAGGTATTCTAATCTTTAACGAGATACCTCACATAATAAAATAAATCCATTGCGTTTTTTAATAATATACATCCTTTCAATTTTAGAACCAAACTCGAAAATTTTCCCATAATCATTCGCACTTTAAATATTTTAACTGGAAAGCTACATGCAAACAATAATAACAAAAGAATAGCAAATACTTTTGAATTATTTTAATATGCATATCTTCCACATTCGGATGATAATAATAAAATGGGCATGTGCTGTTAAATATTCAACAAATCTAATGAGACACACCAACTTGACTTGAAAAAATTAAAAAGCACCAAACTCTGGCAAATGTTTTCAGTCGATATGGATTTGATTTGTGGAAATTTCTCTCTCTACTTTGTATAAACTTGCATCTGGAAAAAAAAATATCATGTTGCTATTCTTTAACATTTCTTCATACCAGTTGATCAGTTGAATTGAAAAAAAAATGGCTTTGAAAATGAAGGATTAATACTACAAAATAGACTTATGAACTCAAGAACGAGACGTAGAAAATAGGAATGAATTTAATCTGACTCAGATCTCAATCACAGTTTAACATTCTTAAATATGGAGGAAGAAAATGGCGGGAAAAACATTCCACTTAGATATTCTTCGCATTCAAAGCCATTTATTCAAGGGCCTTTCAATGGACCTTATATACGAACGTATCTAGCTCGTCAAGGTCTTTCCCGAGGCTAATAAAACTAAGATTTATAATGTAGGTATACGTAAATTAGATTTAAATTTTAATACTTAGTTTATGATTTAATTAAGTAATAATAATAAGCATAACTTCAATCTTCTACATAATTTACCGATTTCACTTATTTCTTTCAATTAACAGTAGGGTAATGGTTTGTTGCTTACGGAATTCCGCTCTATACGAAGTACAAATTACATTATCCACGTTACTATTGTAACTATGTTACATTATCCACGTCTAATTATGTTACATTATCCACGTTTAATTATGTTACATCATCCACATCTAATTTTGAATTGTCCTTTTAATTCAAGCAGTTGAATTTAATGGAAATAAATTTAATTTGAGAATAATTGGAGAAGTTTATTGAGCTCGAATCATTTATATTAAATGCTCGTTTGCGCAATAATACGATAACTATTGATTACTGACGCCTATTGGAATCAATTGACATGATGCCACAGCAATACGAAAAAAATAAATGCGTTTATCTTCCAACAGAATTGCACGTTGGCTCATGTATAGCTTTTGTTGTTTTCGTCACGTTTTCATGTTGGCTTTTACTATTGTTTGTAATACTACAAACAACAGTAAAAGATTCACAATGAATTTCAAACTTAAATTGGAGCGACGCGTTTGATGTGTGTCACCTGAGCATTATTGACTCCATTTATAAAAATGCACGCATATTATGCAGAAACTAGAAAATCACCCGTCATGGTTTGACGGGTGTAAATTGCCTCTTCATTCGAGAAATTTCCCTTCAAATTTGACGTGTTTAAATAGATATATATGCGAGATAAATATTTAACATTGATCGAAAACAAATAAAATAAACATATGTTGTATGACAGGAAATATTTTTTTTATTTACATATTATTTAAATATTTCTTTATTCAAAAAACAACATTTTCCTTGTACTTTAGATGTCTTTGTGTAAATGTTAACGTGATTGGAAATCCTAGACCTTGAAAGTGCAACCTAGAGCTGTCCATGTGAAAAGACAGGCTCATCGAGGTAAAATCCAACATGATCGAAAGAAAGCCCCTGCAATTTGTTGATAGTCATAATGTACGCTGGAATTAATGGGAAGTGGCGGCGGTTGAGAACGAATGGTAGATTCACGTCACTGTTGGCTAATTTAATTCTTCGCAAGAAAACAACATCGCCACGATTGCATTCAGATACAATTTGGCGTCCAAACTATAACACGCGCATGATATACCACTGGCGCAATTTACTACTTTCTAATAAAAAGCGGAAATTAATTTGAAATATAGGATTAATATAATTTAAAATTTCTCGGGAACTATTGATCATAGCGAGATAAATTTATATCAATCGATAGCAAATTTTATTTCACTATTTTAGAGCTATTAAATTTGAAATTAGAACGACAATTACTCTTTTAAATTTAAAATTACTGAAATTTAGGTTTTCTAACAATGGAATAATGCTGTTTAACGTCTCGCAGTGCTATGGCGCGAGTTTTATTGTTGGTGACGTCAGAGCGTTACCGGAGCATCTGAGCTATTATATTAGTAATAATTAGATGTGGCCACCAAGTGCCTTACATATACACCTGTAAACTGGTCAATGTGATTCAACAACAAACGTCTTAACCTACAGTACATACAAACTTTGTTTCAGTACACAAATCCGTATACGCAATTCCGAATGCAATGAAACCAAAAACATGTGGATACAAAGAATAAAAAACATCTGCTTTTATGATATTTACACGCATAATTCCATATGACAATGTTTGCTAAGTAAACAGTTAAGATCAAAATTACCGTTCTCACGCAGTAATTGCGAGTTGTGTATTCAGCAGACCACTTACTATCACATCAACTGAAGAAACCGCTTAAAACGAACATAGTGGAGAAAAAGAAGTTCCGTTACATGCAGAACCTTTTTTTTTTTTTTTTTCCCTTCTTTTTCGGGCCCGCTGAAGAAGCTATAGAAAAGAGCGCACGATGCGGAACTAGAGGAGTACTGAAAGGAGAGAGATTTAAAAAACAAAATGCTTCCTTGATTAAAATGAGATTCTAGAGCCGCTTTCAACAACCTTCAAAAAAAAAAAAAAGGGAGTATCGTGATTATCGGTAGTAGAATCAAGGATTAATGAAATATGATCGTTGCTTCCTGGTACTCAAAGTGATTAAAAAGAATATATCCAATGTAGAACGCTTTAGCGGAAAAAAGAGAAACAGAAAACGATGTTGTTTTGCAGATCTATTTAGTTCCTAATTAGTATTTGAATTTTTTTTAAAAAATTTAATATTCAAGTATTTGCTTAATTGTATTATCTCAATATAAATAATTATATTTATTCAAACTTCTTCCAATTAATTTTTTAACATAAAAATGTTATTATTTAACATTATTTATCGAGCCATTTTATAACTTAAAATTCTTTTGAAGAACAGCAATCATTAAATTGGTTTTTCTTCCAGCTCTTTAAGTATGTAACCTCAAAACTTATATTTTTTACATGATGATTCTCTCATTATACAGGCCGCCTTCCTCATTTCTCATCAGTCTAAGAACAAATGACAACAATAATGATAGAGACTTTTGATTAAGGTCTGTTATACTTTCGATGATGAATATAATTAACTACTCAAACATTTTTGAGCACAATGAACATTGCTAAATCTGCATCTAATCTTCTGTTTCACGGCGTCATTAGTTAATGATGTCATTTAACTAATTAAATGACATCATTAAATAATAAAAAAGTAAACAACAAATGTATTATTTTGGAAGTGTTTATGAATAAAATTTGTTTGAATTATATTTCAAATTTTCGTTTTTATAAACTCAGCTCTCATTAACTTTGATCTCACCCACTTTTACGAATAAAACGGTGGTTAAAAAAACCTGCATGAATTTAATGAGACTTTAAATCTATTGGGAAATTAAAATAACTTAATTCTCGTTTGCGCAAACTCAACTTGATCACTTTTCTGGATTTTTCTCCCCTTCCAGCCACGACACACGGAGAAGAACGTTAGAATCGTGATCGTGAATTATATTATAGGGGTAAACAAATTATTTCAAACTACTCCTTTTGTTCGTAGAAAAATTGATGTTATAGTTCTTTTTGCACCCATATTCTTTCCCATTTAAAGAAAAGGACGAAATAAAATATAAGGTGAGGTCACAACAGTAAGAGAAAAATGAATTCTAAGAATCCTACTAATCTCAGAACAGAAGCAGTGAATCCAACTTTATCATCTTTACTAAAAAATGTAATGAAAAAATAAATGGCTTCGTTGGTTTGCCTTATAAAAAAAATTCCAAATAGAAGTTAAAGGATTTCTTCAGTTTTTTTTTTAGGGGATAGTAATAACAAAGTACATGTTGGCATTAATATCATAAATAAATATTTACCAAAAAATATTGCATTTTACTGGTCTAATATTAGAAACTTTTCAAAATTTAGAGTAAATCAAGAGGTAATAATGCATCAACAAAATGCGAAATAAAATAGAGAAAGTCAAGAAAATAAGCAAGAATTTGTAGAATCAATGCGAATATTTTAATAGCTTTCACGCGACTAAATAAAAATAGAAATTAACTTTTTCAATTATGATAACTTTACTCTTCATTTTTTTGATGAAGAGTAAAATTTGTTTTTTCTATTTTGTCTGTTTTTCAAGTTATGTTATCTTCCTTCTTCGTTGATTTCGACTAACTTCGTTTAGGCGAACAAAACAGTTAAACAGAAGCCGGTTGATTATCAAAGCTCTCTCTCTCTATTTGACAATATTTCAATGAAATTTTCAAATACTTTATTTAGTGGTTCGTATGATGAGAAAAAAAAAACAAGAATGCGTTATATTAATCATTACAACAATTATCTGGCTATATCAGATGTATATCAAATTATCATGAAGTTACATAAAGTTGGGGTATATAAAACTACACACTATGTTAAAGGAATAATTTCAATTATCCACCAATATTTGTAATATAATATATGGCAGATGGATAAAATATGGATATTTTTCTCCCAATGCGCATTTCACCCCCACCCCCCCCACCCCCAATTAAAAAAAATATCCAGACAAACGCACATGGCACTTTCAAACCGCACCTGGAGTTCTAACAAAACTTGATTCAGCAGTCTCCACTGCAGCATTGTTATCATCCCGACAGGCAGACAGTCTACCATTTCGCTGATCCACAAAACAGAGCGACAGATGTCATTTACACCACAAAGTAAAAAGGAATAAACGCGACACAGAAACAGACGATTTTGTGGACAGATTTCACCATCCCATGGGCATTCAGAAGAATGGGAAAAAGAGGGAGAATGTACAATCGTAAACATATCAAGAGCAAAAAAAAAAGTAAATCTCAATTTTCGTCTCTTTTTATTCCGAACTGCACATTTTAAAAGACCGCAACTGTATTCCAGATGGTATCTGTCTCTCTGTCTTTTCCCTGTGGAACAAGAATTTGAGAGAGGACACGCCAGAATGGTACAAAAATTAAAAGGAAGCTAGTATCTTACCAATACATAAAACAAAAATCTTCGAAATGTGCATATCAAAAATTTAACCCATTATTATCCTCAAACTCTATTATTTAACTTTCTATAAAAAAAATAACATTAATATGATAACATAAATGAAATATGAAAAAAACGCTATTTCTAAAAATTTTAATTAAACTAATTAAGATTTAATTAGAATAAATTCACTTTTTAATTTAAAAAATGATTTTATTGGATTCGTATATCTTTTATAGCAATCAGCTCAATATTCCGATGCAACAATCAAAAGTAAAAATTGCACTGTTTAAGTGAAAATAAAAAGAAAGCAAGATATCCAAAATAGGTACAATAGCAGATATTGGGTTAAGGAAGCAAAATGTATGCAAAATAAGAAACATTCAGATTGGTAAAATACTATGCCAAGAACAAAAAGAAAAAGACTGTACGTGTAAAAAATTTTAAAAAGGGGACTTATAAGATCACAACCAAAACAAGCGTGGATTTGACTCCAAATGTGGTCGCGTAAATGAATTTCGAAAGCACTGGAGGCGAGAGATTTTGAAATATTTTTCAATATTAATAAACACAGATAGCTGAAGATTAAGTCTTAATTTGAAACCTTCCAATGAAATTCTCTGAATAAATATTTTTAATTAGCTTTTTCATTTACATTTTAATTAACGTCCCACCTTTCCGATCTGAATATTTATTATTATGTACATTTGAGGTCGATAAAATAATTTATTGTTTACAGATGGGATTGCTGAATATTTCTGTACATGTGAAATGCGACAGACAGTATTAAGAGAAAGTTTACGAAGCTTTGAAATAAAACTTTTCTCTCGACTTGGATGAGAATTAGTTCACATCCATTTTATTTGATAAATTCCTAGAATTTCTGGGGCTGAATTCTTCTTTTCACATATTTACCAATCAGCAAAGTCTGTCTATATTGATATCAAAGAAATCTAGAACAAAAGCTGAAAGACTTTACATGCACTTCGTTGGAGTATTAGTATCACAGAAAGTTTAGTCAGATTCGTAAATTGTAATCGGATTACGAATTCTGTAATCGGATTTTAAAAACAAGTTTTTCCCAAGTTGAGAACTTTCGAAACCGACCTTCATAATACTACACCGGGAAAGACTGAAGTGTCATAATAACCGAGGATAATAAAATCAAAGTAGAACCAGAAAGCTAGTCTTGTTTTTGACACACGTAGCTACATGTAAACCTTTTACTCAGTTTTCAGATAATTAATTTACAAAAATCAAGGAAATGTTTTGAGTTTAAAACTAAGGAAGAAAACCACGTTTCTAGGAGCAGACGATAAGTAGGAATTTCAACTGTAATCGTCACCTCATTTTTCGTCCTCCGCTTCCGGCAGTGAAAGAACTGTTCCATTCACGTGATGGTAATTGCCTGTTCTGTTTTTGGAACATTTGGATTTATTTGTTTAATCTTTTTTCGTTAAAATAAATAATTAGTTTTTTAAACTTATCTTTCCGGAATCTTTGAAGTTTTTGATTACTTTTTAATGTGAATATGTCTTCGTGATGCTTTTAAGATACAATTCTTCAAAAATGCTTTAAGAAACGCAATCTTTTTAACAACTGCTAAAAGAACTTAGAATTCTGTATATAATACAGATTTATTATGTTTAAATCTATATATTTTACTAGACAGCAAACAGAAGGTGAAAATAACAGAATAAATACAAATGCTTAGAGAAGTTCCGGTCACAGTTTCTTTCCTCTTCGAGGTGCTATTAAAAAATGGTTTAAACCCAATTAAAACGCATCCAGACTAAGCATTTATTGTAAAAGGAATAGAATCGAGAAGTCAGCAAAGAAATCATTTTTTTAAAATTATATTTCTCAATTTTTTTTCATTTCATGATACAAGGTACCCAACAGAAATCTCCTAGGCTTCGAAGATGCTAGTGCCCTTTACCTAAACAAAAACAATCACAATTCTCGAAAACAACAAAAAGGAACCTGCATATTTAGGCATCAGTGAAATTATTAGAAGAAAAATATCAGTCGATCGAATCACATTTCCCGCACAATTCACGAAAAATTAATTACCAAAAATCTTAACGAACAACTCCTAAACATTTAAACGATAGCTTACTCTTATGGTAAAATATATTTTTTAAAGCTACTAAATACCCATCTAAGGAATCAGAAAAGTTAATCAAGTGTTTAACAAAGCACAAAGCAAGTAAGTAAACATACAAAAATTTTCCATGTATTTTATTTTTCCCCAACTCACGCCGGTCTATTCACCCCACGGGGTTTAGAGCGTGAAATGGCCAATGGGAACTAGATTTTCAAATCTTAAAAATAATACCCATTTAAATAAAAAATTAATAATAAATTTGATAAATCTCCAATGGGTCGATAAATTCGAATGGCCAACATATATTGTAACACCTCTAGAACCATACAAGGCGCAAAATGCAGAATCAGGAATCTAATATGAATTCCTGCATTAAAAAAATCTCGATCCGTCTGACCTCAGAAGATCAGTTAAAATACAATCCTAATAGCACCATTATTCTTAAATTACGCCACACTGAAAGCAAAGTATTATGTCACCCACAAAAACTGCCGAACCTTTATTCTCAAATTACAGTTTTATCACTCACGGCCGATGGAAGACAATCGAAATCCAATCCAAACAAAGGAGCCGAGCCAGTTTCGAATTCGGAAACAGGGCCAACCCCGCGCATAACTTCGAAGCAGTCAGGGCTGAACAAAAGCCGAACACCAACACGCAAAGAATGAAAAATCTTCATATCTCGGAGAAAACTTTCCATCTCTTGGCGTCGAACAATAGCAATGTAAATGGACCGTTAAATGCAAACTGGATCCTGTTTTCATAATCTTTTCGCTTTTTAGCAGGTAAGTTTTGAATTTGGGACAAGGTTGCAGAGATAGACACTGGCTCTCCTTTCATCTCCCACTAAGTTGTCCTAAAGTGGCTTCGCCTACCAGTAAGCTTCGCATGTGGGAGAGGTACGACCTATATGTTCCTCTAAAATCCCACACTCCAATGTAATTTTAATGTGCAACCATTTCTTAATCGACATATCAATATTACCGTTTCATTAACCAGGATCTAGTTAAGTGGGTTGATCAACCAATTGAAACATCGTTGATCTACTCATCCGAAGTCATTTAATGACTTTTTTCCCGACATTAATCATTATCCAGCGAACCAAAGTTCAAATATATTATCATAATTGCAAAATCATGAATGCTAAATGCGTAATATATGATGCATTTAAATTACATGTAATTTAAATGCAAAATTTATTTTTAAAGTTTGTTTCCTCAGACTGGTTGAAAGCAGGTTTTGTAAGTAGTGGAGGGCAGAATGGCAACAAACTGAATTACTTTTATGTTGAACAAAGTTCGGTCAAAAATGATGTCAGTGCCCCAATCATGAATATTACAAGCTTAATTTAACCCAGTGGCGAATCCAAGGGGGCGCTATCGATTTCTTCCCCCAACCAAGCCAGAATTCTTGTTTGGCCCCAACATGATTACAACTTCTTTTTCTTAATTTCTCTCTTTAAAAAAAAAATAAAACGTTTCAACATTGCTTTTCTGGCTTAGCAGGCTCGAAATTTTCTACTTTTGTAGTCATTCCACTTTACATTGTAAGCTTTGACGGTCGAAGACATTTTTTTTGGCTAGTTATTTCATTGTAATTTTTATTAAATTATCGAAAGTATTGTATTGTTCTTTATGATTCTTATTGCCAGGTGAGTAAAGTCTGCAAAGTTAAAGAGTTTTGGTTTACTTTAGCCTTGAGGTTTGACATTCATCGCGACGATACAAAGTTTTTATGACTTCAGGCCCCCCCCCCCCTCCCCAGACCGGAATCCTAGATTCGCCTCTGATTTAACCCCTTGCCTACGTTTTTATTTAACCTCCTAATTAGATACCGCCATTTGATAATTTTTTATTATTTCAATCTATTTAAAACATTTAAGCGTGACCGGCGATTTTTGTATTTAAAATTAATTTTTACGTTGACTTAATTATGGATTTCAGGGATGAGATTGGAAAAAACCCAAAAAAGCTGAAAACAGAAATCTTTGTGAGTGGGTGTTGTTTAATTACAAGCAGGGCTAAAATCAGCAAATCAAAAAAAATAAAGGACATTTAAAAATTACATATGACAAAAAAGGAATATCAAATTAACAATAAAATACTAATCATACTTACAACTGTTATTTAGTCAACTAATTTGTAGCTAGAATAATAGTAAAAAATGAAAAAAAAAACATACCTTTAAAAATAAGATTTTGAATGCAAATGAAATTTTTTAAAATTTATGACAGTAAGCAATTAGTTACGTTCTACTTGGTTTTCAACAAATTTTTCACTTTAAAGATTATTTTGGGGGGAAAAAAAGAATTTTCATTCACAAGGGTCTTTTTACTTAGCATTTCTTGCAAAAGGAGGCGCGTATATCTCTTAATTTGTTTTAAGAACACGGATTCCAAGATCATTGTAAGAAAAAAAAGAGGGGGAAAGCGATTTTTTTTTCGCCAGAAAAAAAAGGAGAAGCGGAATTTTCTGTGAAAAAGCGAAAATTTTTCATTTCAAGAAAATAAAAAAAGCGAAAATCCGCCAAAAAGCGGAAAAATCTCATTCCTGGGATTTAAATAGCGTGCGAACACAAAAGAGCCGAACATGCGACGCCGACCAAGAAAGGGCTAACGTTTTTTTGGTACACAAATTTTCTTAACTACTTAATTAATTGATATATTCTATTTCAAATCATACAGATATCTACACAACACTTATGTTTTGTTCGTTTGTTTTATAAATTAATGGCTAAGAAAGACGCAGTTCTATAATTTTCAGATTTACAAATCTACAAATTGATGCGCGAGCCGGTCGGAAGTCACTGGGCTTGAAATGAATTATTCTGCATCGCTAATTCGTCAATTTCACTAATTCATTCTAAAGGCTTGAAACTGCAAAAAGTAAAAGCCCAACGACTTCTTCTAGAATTTGAAAAAATTTTCACTTATTTTATTACTTACATTCTTATTTATTACAATAATTATGGCAGATTTTCTCGAACTGTTCCTATAGCGAAAGGTACTTATTTTAGAATGTACAACATTTGAAATTTAATGTTCCATCGTAATAACACTTTATTCTTCGTAGCCAGGGGAAACATCATTGATCATAACTAAACAAACAAAAATAGTAGTGTTCTGATAGAATACAAATATATTTCCGCATTCTTCTAAAGTATTTCTTGGGGTTATAAACAACAACTATGTACCATTCCGCAAAGATATGTTCAACTGTAATGGAACAAAATTGGATCATCATAACACAATTTCTATACACTTTTTTTTTTTAACCCTGAAAAAATAGTGCTCTAAAACAGCCATAAAAAAAGCACACTGGAATATAAGGAAGAAAAAGATTCCCTTTCTTCGAAGGCATTCTTCGCATGCCATTTGCTTCTAACCACGCCTAGAAAAAACTGCGGCTTTCCCCAGTTCTTTCTTCATATCGAAATCCGTTATCTTCCAGCTGAGCAGATGAATCCCAGGGCGTGTTCCACGAACCATATTACGTGGTGCGACGCCCTATTTAGGTCAGGGCTGTTAACACTCGGTGAGAAATGCGCCAATGTCCGGTAGTGTGTCGTCACGGCATTCTAAGGTGGGCCCCAACAAGGGGCGTGATAACATTCTAACACAGGGCCGTATCCGAAGGCCTCATAGAAAGGATGTCTGGTAGTCAGAAATGTGATTAGAATATATGAGTTGATGGAATGACTCACGAAATAGTAATTAAAACTTCAAAGAAACATAAAGACGTCTGTAATAGGAATAAAATTCTGCTACAATTCTGCAAAGATATTAAAATATCTCAAATTTAATAGTTCAGACAAATTGTCAAGTAATAACAAATCGAATTTCCACTAAATATACAGTGGAATCTCCCTATAACGAAATCGCTTGTTTTCAGTTGAAAAATTCGCTATAGAGAAAATTTCGTTATACGGAGATTAGAGATTTTTGCAGTTATTTAAGTAAATGTTACAAACCTTTTAGTATGTGCGATAAGTTCAAAAATATTTAATTATGACTTTCAATTAAAAATGAAATAATATTTATTATAAATTTGTACAAATTATACTAATTTTTATTGTATAAATAAAATGCTCAAAAGTGAAGACAATTCACCAATTTAGAGAATAATATGTACTAGTACGGATAAACATAAAATGCGTATTGTCACATCCATTTGCTGTTTCCACTCCACTCCGATTCTTGGAATCTTGACCCGTAGAAATGTTGCTCCCTCTGTAGAAACACAGGTCCCCACAACTGCATTACCCTTCACATAGCATTCTATTGTTATGTGTTATCGCTGGAATGAACAATGCGAGTGGTTCCAGAAACAGGCACGTGTGAGCGATTTGTGCGCACAGAAATTAGCAACTTTCTTCAAAAATGACGAAAATCGAAAAGATAAAGGTCTGAAAAAATTCGTTATAGGGAGACAATCACTTCGTTATAGGGAGACTCTACTGTATATTGTTCTTTATTCTTACTTAAGAAAATCAACTATGTTTATTTGGAAGAGATTTTGCAGGAAGCTCAATTATAATTATTATACTTTGAAAGATTCGCTCCGTTCTCGTATCAAAAGGCGTTGAAAAGTTCTACATTTCGGGCCAGAGAAAAATATGTCAAGTCTTTGAAGAAATTGGTCAATAGAAAATAAGGTTATCGAAGAAATGCAACTGATTACGTTTTTAGCTACCTATATTGCATCTTATCGAGATTGCAGAATATTTCCTTTAATTATTAAGTTAGTAACTTTTACTATTCATACAAGGTGTAGACGTAACAGATATAAAAAATTAAAGAATAAAGCATACATTCTCTTTATTGTTCAAAAGAAAATGGAACGAAACAGAAGTACCAAGAGGTAAACTCAACAACATCACACAACCTGTAATCAGTCATATACCCAACAAAGACCCTTTTAACAGCATGAAAACAAGCAGGTGGAAATTCCCCGCAAATCCCATGGGCGATGTTCAGATTTCGTTACTACCATCAATCCTTCAGCAAAAAAACAAGACATATAATACCACGGTATTTTTTTTTACAACTCTTGGGATTTAAACCAAAAATGGGACTTTATTCCCCTTTCCCTTCTAGGAATTTTAGCTGAATAAATATGATCTAAGAAAAACAGTGGAATCTCCCTAACGTTCCAATTGAAAAATTCGTTATAGAGAAAATTTCGTTATACGGAGATTAAGAGATTTTTGCAGTTATTTAAGTAAATAAATGTTCCAAACTTTTTCAACAAGTGCGATAAGTTCAAATGTATTTAAATATGATTTTCAATTAAAAATAAAGTAATATATATTATAAATTTGTTAAAATTATACTAATTTTTATTGTATAAATAAAATGCTCAAAAGTTAAAACAATTCACCAATTTAGAGAATAATTTGTACTAGTATGTACTTACGTTTATTTTACTTGAAAAATTCCGTTATTTTACATTTCTTTGCATTTCGTAATGTTAAATTTTCAGAAAAATTTTCACATTTTACGAGTGAGTGGTTCCAGAAACAGGCACGTGTGAGCGCACAGAAATTATCAACTTTCTTCAAAAATGACAAAAATCGAAAAGATAAACCCCGGAAAAAATTCGTTATAAGGAGACAACCACTTCGTTATATGGAGAATATTTTAACTGTTATTTAACATTCCGGTTAAAAATTTCGGTATAGGGAGAAATTCGCTATAGAGAGACTTCGTTGTAGGGAGACTCTACTGTACTTTTAAAGATAAACATTCTGAGATATATATATATATATTTTAATCTTAAATATACAGGAAGAAAATCGCACAAAACGGAAGGAAAAAAATTGAATAAAAAAAAAAAAAAAAAAAAAAAAAAAAAAAAAAAAACTGGATATTGATTCGACAATCGAACCCATTTGAGGCCTTGTCTTCTTACGCGTTCCTAAAATAAAGAAATCTTCATACAAAATCTTTCAAAAATCCACACGGTTATTTTTATAAACAATAATTGTTTATTTAAAATATAGGAATAACTATCAAATATGAGATCATACAATAAAAAAAGCAACTTAGCAAGAGGTCAAGACTAACAAATTGCACAAACTCGTGTATAAAAAGTTCATTCTATCACAATAAGCTGAAGAGAAAAGCTTATATCACAATGAGCTGAAGAGAAGATCCAGATTCTAAATATATGGCACAAAAATCCAGTTCAATTGTCAATAAAATAAAATGTCACATAAGCTCCAAGGTGTCTAGGATGCTGCCAACTGTCTTCAAAAGTGGATTCTAGATTACTGAATTTTCTCCTACAAATTGAAAAGAAAGAAAACATGAAATTCAGTCGAAGGAGAAAATTTAAATGCAACTGAAATTGTTATAAGTTACTGACTGAAGCTACTGAATTGTTATAACCAAAAAAGCATAATTAATAATTTCTTCAAAACAAAAAAAATCTGAAAACTCGAAGTTAGTTGAGTTTTAGATTTTTGGCAATTTATTGAAGAAATTTGCAATAAAAAAGCTTTTTTCTATTTAATGTTTTCTCGCCATCTTTTTTCCAGTGTCTTTTCAAGCAGAAAAATAAGAAATACATATACCATTTCTCTGACCACACGATGTTCTTTTAGACAATGGAAATGCATAAGAAAACATGCTATTTCATTGCAATAACATCTCAACTATAAATAAAATGATGTTACTTACTGAAATGAGAATGAAACTTTTATCTAGAATAATCAGCGATATTCAGCGTTATAATATTTAAAACAAAAAAAATCAATAATTATATTACTTCAGAAATAGATAAAAATCAATTGCTTCACTGATCATAAATCGTTTCTGGGCATTCAACTAAGAAAACAGAAAATTGAGTCAATTCCACTGTAGGAAGTAACTATCGATTAGATAAGAGATGGGCTTTTTGTATCGTTAAATGTGGAGAAAACTTCCTTAACTTAAAACAAACTTATGCAGCATTTTCCTCATGACAACCAAAATAGCAGCAATAATTATAGAAAGACAAGATATACTTTTTCGAAAAATTTTATAAAAATGTCAGTGTAGCTAAAAGAAACATGGAAGCAAATCAATTCTGAAACCACTTAAAACGTTTTCAGTCTCAACTCGCATATTATTCTCCAATAAAATGCGAGGAATATCACATGAAAATCGAAGCTATAAACTTCTTTAAAATATTTTTAACTATTTTTGCAGGAAATAATAAAATAAATAACAGATATAAGTAAAGCAAAAAGAGAAAGAACAGAGCATTTTTTTTTAATTTGTTCTTGATGAAAAAGTAATCAGTTGTTGAGCAAATTAATTTTGATTTTAATATTCTTTATTTTTAGAAGTTTCATAATTGCTTCAAATTAACTAACAAAAGTAACTACAGGGGGGAAAGGAATGTACAATTTATTCAACAATTTTGTGAAATGCTGACAATAACTTCCTGTTATGAAATTCCGACAGCTACAAAGAATAAGTAATACAAAAATAGAAAAAAAGAATTACAAATAAGAATTTTTTGGACATTTGCAAGGAACACAATAAGAATATTACGAAGCTATTTTGATTAAAAATAGCTTTTCCTTTTTCCAATTGTTTTACTTAGAATAAAAAACGTATTTCCTTCTATTTCAAAAATTATAGATAACCTTTCATCAGGTTCCGTTTAAAACAAAATTATTCAGAAAAGTACTTTTATATCCAGTTTTTCCTTTTCATCAATAACGACGATTCTTTTTCTCTTTCCAACCTTCTTTCAAAATACTTCTTAAGGAACCTCAAAGAACAATTATAAATTCACAGTGACTGATAAATCTGCAAGCTCTCCGTTACATTAACTAATTAAATCCATTACAATTAACAAACGAAAGACACTTTATGTGTTGCCATTTTTTTACTGCACAAAAATTAATAAAAGTAAAGCAATGAAAAAATTTCGCAATCCATTAAATACACGAGGACAATTCTAAATTCTTAAATAAATTGTGGTAATCATTTTTAAGCAGCTGTTGCGTGAGTTGGAGCTGATAAGTTCATGGGTCAGCAATCCATGTGTCATTAAACAACGTAGCGACAAGACAAGCACCTACATTAATAATAAAGGGAATAAAGCAATCTCGTTGGATCTCTTGAGACATTATTCCGAAGGTGCGTTTGGAAACTAGCAGAACTGGTTTGGATACCTTTGCACCTGGCACGAAAGAACTATACACCAGGTGGTCAACGCTGAGCTGGTTATCGCCAACATCTGGAAAGCGAATTCCAAACAAGAACGACACAAAAGAAAAGGGAAAAGGTCCTTTTGTTGCGAGAGGCACAGAAAAATACCTGGAGCCACTGCATTTGGCGGAACTGGTGTATTTTGCTGAAGTTGGGTACTTGCCATACATAGCAACTAACTTTTTACAGAATTTAAACTTTTCTTGAAAATAATTCAGGTTTTAGAGTATGTCTTTATATAGCCTCTACAACTATTTGTAATGAATATACATTGAAACACTTCCATATTCACAAAATAAACAAATATTCTAATTTATGATTTTAAAAAAAACATTTTGGAATTTAGTTTACTTAACCAAGTTGAGTTTTAGACATGACAAGGAACTGTTCATAAATAAATTCTTCGATTTCCGAATGAATATGTAAGCAAATATCAGTTTCATATATTACGAATATAAGTAAATAAAAAATACTTAAACAAGAGATTAAATGAAAGAAATTCATAATTACATATGAATACTTTCAAGGAGAATGGTTATTCATTAAGCAATTTTCAAAACAAAACGAATTTTAAAACTGCATAGATGACTTTTTTTAATAATAAAGAAAGTCACGTGCACATTTAGATGACAGAGGAAATACAAATATTTTAAATGAAAATTATAAATATACAGTAAAGCACCATTTATACGTTTATTTATACGTCGTTTCATCATAGTCCCGATTCATTCGTATTCATTGTAATGATAAATTACTTCGTTTATACGTCTTTTCCTCCGTTCAAAAATGTGATATCATGACTTCGAAATTATTCAAAATTGAATCAACAGAGAACAAAATCGCTTGGTGATAATTTAAGCAATGATGATGAAATTATTCCATTCTTTAAAGACGCAATGGACTCCATAAAAAAAAAAACTTCGAATTCATTTCTTTTCTCAAAAGAATAGTGAAAAGAACATTTAATGAGCTTAATTCGATTCATAATGATATATTTAATACTCACAGACATTCAGCACGTAAACGACGGTAAAGATTTTTTGTTTTTAATTAAACGCCTACCTGCATGCACATAAATCGTATAAAATATGTATAATTAGTACTCAAAATACGCAATAAATGTTTGATTTTTCTCACTTTTATGATAAACGTTTAATTCCAAAATTTAATTATTAATTTCCAAACTATGTAGTAAGATACTAAGTCCCATCTTTAAAATCTATACCTTTAAATGAAAATGAATATGCATTAAATTTGTAATAATAGAAGTTGTTTAGTTTAGCCAACGTTTTTTTTTTTTTTTTTTTAATACCACGTTAGATAGTTTCTACGTTGTAGAATGCTTCTTAACGTATACAACTTCGTATTAAAGAAGAAATCAGATTCTTAAATTAAGGTTTTTAAATTGTTCTTAGTTACCTTGTAAACAAAAGTTGAGAATATTATGCATATTTTAAAAAAAATACTACTTTCAAAGGAAGGAGCGCTTGGTTTGAAATATACGAAGAACACACGTAAAGCAACAGATCAATTTTGAACACTACGCTGACCACACAATATTTCGAACAGGATACGCAAATCAGTAGTTCTGACACGCGTGCGAATCTGGAGAGCACAGTTCCTGCCCGCGCAATTCGAAATGGTCTCGAAACTCAAGACAAGCGTAGAAAGTTAATTTTATTTGAAGTCACAGATACGCTTCGAGATTTATATAGAGTAAGAGAAATACATATCCGAAAGCAATCATGCGTTTCGTCAACAACTTTTCGAAAACCATGTCTAATAATAGAACCACGAAAATCAGCCGTCATACAGGAGTATTCGGCCCTTTTGCCGAATATTCGGTTTGCTGAATACTAAACAGATATTCGGCCGAATAATTTCAGGATAAAGATTTTTTGTATAAGTACTTTTATATATATATTTAACAAAGAATATTGTACAGAATTACATTTCAGTACATTTTTTACCAAAAACAATCTCCTGACATTTACTCAATTTTAAGTAAATTTGATGTATTTAATAATGATACATATCATTTATCATTGTAGTGCATGAAATGTGCAAGCATGAAATTATGATGCAAGAACGATAAATTATCAGCATTTGCAGGAAAATGTATGATACGTTTCGTTTCTTGTATATCACCAGCTTCAGAAAATAAATAATTGGGGTGACTGGAAAAAAGATAACATTCCAGTGGAATCTTACCCTTTTTCCATTCACCAATTGACTATATATTGTGTTTGCAAGAGCTGAAGGCTAATTTTTTTGCTTAATTTGCAAATCTTGGACATTTTTCCGCATTTTCCCCACCAATTTAAATGGACACTCCATCCCAGTCATTAGAAGTTCTTTATCAAAACAGCAATTTACTTCTAATAATTTTAATTTATAAATCAATTTTCTATTGTGTTTGCCATTGCCATGTTCTGCAATGGTGACTCTTTTATTTCTGTGAAGCAATCCCAAAATGAAGAAGAGGGTTTCTCATTTCATATTATCGGAATTAAAATAATTTAAAATATTACAAAAATACATCAAGATGTTAATATTTTTTTAATGTACTACTAATAAATAATCAGTTTTACTAATCCTTTTTTAATTTAAAATTTTAGAAATATTTTATTGTCAATCAAAAGTGTAATGTTTTCATAAAGTGGATATTCGGCCTGAAGTTTAGCCGACTATTCGGTATTTGGCCAAACAACTAATCGTTGCATCTCTAATTATAGCCTCATGACAAACGTAACTGGGCACGCCATGTAAATTTAGGTAGTCGAACGCAGTGCTTATGATTTTCTAGTCCTTTTCCTTTCTGCAAGATGTGCAATGGATTCCAAGAATTAACTTGACGCGTATGAAGTAGCCATGAAATGACTCCACTAGAAGATTTTCGAGTTTCGTATTTGATCATATTATTAATTCTCTGACATAAAAAAGCAAGGCTCGCGAATTCCAGATCCACTAATAAAACATTTTCGCATAGATAACAATATGTACAAACCACCAGACGGTTCCTATTATAACGCGCTTCAAAGTTGAAAAGACAAGTAGCAAAAATGAATATTTCGCAGAAAAAGCATTGACGGCGGATAAGATGCCTTAGACTGGTATTTATTAGCAGTATTAATGCGTTACCACGCCGTGCTTAATGTGTTAACAAGCTGCTTCATACATAATAAATAACATTTCTTTTACAGAACTCATATTTGATGCATATAAGTTATCGGCTAAAATAACATATGACGAATATTCAAAATTTTATTTTGATAACTAAATACCTTGATTTTATAAGCCCCAGATGCTCCTCCAATTAATCTGAATACTTGAAAACTCAAAAACATACGAATTTTTTTCCCCGCCAACATCATAATGGAATCGCGCAGTGCTAATGTGTCAGAAAAAGTTACTAAGCAGTCCTGGACCTACAAAAGTGTTAAAATAAAAGCGAAACCTTATGAAAGTGAAAACAGAAGATTGTTTTCTAATCTGCATCAACTTCCGTCTACTTTCCCAGTCGTTTCATGAAAAATGAACCAGGAAAGTAAGGCTAGAAAAAGTTACTAAGCATTCCTGGACCTACAAAAGTGTTAAAATAAAAGCGAAACCTTATGAAAGTGAAAACAGAAAATTGTTTTCTGATCTGCATCAGCTTCCGTCTACTTTTTCAGTCGTTTTCATGAAAAATGAACCAGGAAAGTAAGGCGACACATCTAGAGCGAGAATTTTCTTACGAAAGATCTCGGAAATCACCACATGGTGGAGAAGATTCACAGTTGGGATTCCGCATGAAAAACAGCTGACGCGCACGGTTCTCGTCACTGAACGCTCACGAAAACCAAAAAACGTACTGAAACCTTGAAATGCAATCCAACGCAGAAATATTTATCTACTTCCGTTATGTTTCTTAAAAATGAAACTATACCAAGGCCTTCATTTTTCTTTCCTTGTAAAAGCCCCTTAATTTTAAAAAACGCATAAAAGATGACATTATTTTAAATTTAACTATGACACACGATAAGAAAATCCATAAACTGAAAAAGAACGAAATTCAACTGCTGCACATAGTCGCTTAACAAACACCCACCTATCTCAATTTTTCAGTTTTAGAGGAACAAACTGAATTTTTCGCAATCAATCTATATATAAAAGAGGAAAGTATGTGTGTGCGTGTGTTCTGTTTGGTTTTTGTTTCTTTATGCACGTCTCCACCGTTGGACTTACGACGACCAAATTTGGCACAGTGATGGATTTGCACCAGAGGGAGCTAACGCCGTAAAAATTATTTTAAAATTCGAATTAGATTTTTATTTATTTAATTAAATAATGAAAATTAAGTTATTTTTAGACGTTTTTCACCAATAACTTCTGAAATACTTATGGTACGAGAATTATTTTTACATCACCTTCAAGAGCAAAAAACATTTTAATGATACCAATTTAATTGTTGTGCAATTTTTTCTCTAACTGTAATTAACGCTTCAAAATTCATTTTCAACGCAAATTGTAACAATACTTTCTATTGTTATAAAATCAAATTTATTGTTTCATCAAAGTTCATTTCATCATCCTTTATTCACGTGTTTTTTACCAGTGTTAAAGTTAAGAAAATATTGTTTCCTTTGGTCATTGACTTCAATGTAGCTTTCTTAATTACCGCTGTTATATTTCGTAGCAGGCAGCTAACTTCCGTTTTTATTTCGCAGCTTTTAATATGCCCTCAAAGACCCAGTGTCGTTAGTTTAGTTACTACGCGATGTTTCGTTTAAATTTCACAAATTTTTAATGACCTTAACCAGCGGCGTAGTGACCAGCGAGTAAGGGAAGTGTAGATGCCAGTTTTAGATAAACTTTACAACAAAAGATGGAGGCAAAACATTACTGCATTTATACCAGTTTTTAAAGTAAATTATGATAAGTGGGCGTAAAAAATAATAACAAGCCCCAAAGGCGTTTGCGCTTGCTAAGCAAATGACGACTGGGGAAAAAAATCATATTCCCTGGGCGTCACTTGCCCACACTGACCATGTTGACAAAACGTTAATATGTTTGTGTCACTTTTTAAGGTCATATACAATAAGGAGTCGAAAAATGCCATGCCCAGAGCGCCGTTTACGCAAGTTAAGCCTCTTAAGATGAAGGGGGGTGGGGAGGAGAAAAAGTCAGTATGTAAAGTCATTAAAGGTTAACCGAGTCCCATTCCTACCGAAGGGAGAGGGCCTAGGGAGAAAAGAAGGAATGGTGCTTCCGGTCAGGCACACAAACACCAAAGCGAAGAGAATGGGGAGCCATAAAAAGCATAATAATAAGTATTTTTGTTGTCTCCGTAGCAATGGTTTGTTTGGGAAGATGGAATTCCAAGGGTTGTCAGACTCATATGAAGTGGTTAAAAGTAGACAAAAAGAAGAGGTTATTTTAGCTGCTGGCCGAGGGGTCAGAGACACAGGAGAGGGCTAAAGAAAGTCACCAAAAGACGTTACGGTGAAAAATTCTTTTTAATTAAGTTTAAAGTGTTATAAGTACTTAGACTTGAAAATATTTCTTCCCCGATCAACGCCGGGTATATAAGCTAGCAATAAGTCAATTTTGTCGATAAAATTTCAGTCTCGAATTTAAATCTTCTGCATTCGACGTTATATATAGATTCCATTTATGTTTTGTATTTGAGTGCATTGAACAAAACAAGAGGCCGGTATATGAAAAAATATGAATACCGAGAAACGCCGGGTTCTCGGCTAGTAATGGATATTTCTGAATTTTTCCACATCCACTGGTAGGTACATGCGGTCAGATGTGGAAATAATGGACAATGTACTTTTATTACGACAACTGCTGATCGAGTTTGGCGAAAAAAATAGCTATAAAGAATTTTGATTAATTTCTGCAATCTAATATTTTTCAACCAGAAGTAATATTTAAAAAATGGAGTTAACTTCAGTAACAGTTTTTGCTAAATTCTCAAAACAACATCAGTTTCTGGCATGCCAACTACATTACCATGGCAACGGCATTGATAACCGCCACACGACTGAATTGTTAAATTTGTCACGATTTTCACTTAACGTTACAATGCATTTATTCAATTTGCTAGAAACAATAAGAGGCATCACTTGACATAACAATCAACAAATACGTATTCTAAATATAACTATCCAGTTTCACTTTTCATCGATAATATTAATCGATATCTAATTCCGTGTAATCTCATAATCATCACTAGGATTCGACAAACCCTCCTGGCAATCATTGCAACAAAAGCATTACAACATAAAATACTTTTGAAAAAAAAATGAAGAAATGATCGAAAATTGCAAATTTCAACACGATTCTCACAGAAAACTTGAGGCAAAACTGGATCGCTTTTTCACGCACATTGCATTTTGCTCCCATGGGAGTAAAACACAACAATTAGGCCACACAATACTTCTATCTGGTGATCCCTTTTTTTTCCCTACCGTGGTGAAACAATGTTTGTCAATGAAAATTGGCAACATTATGTTAACAGCTAGATTACTGGAATTACTCAAAGGTAACAAAGAATATAATGCATACTACAGTGTGTTTCGAAAGTACAGTTACTGATGCATCAAGTGTTACATTTCGCTTTCACAGAAGCCGAATGGCTTTCAATGACCATGCGATATTCGAGTAAACAATTTTAAATTGCATCCGAGGCAAATTGTTGTAAATTTTTTTAAAAAAATATTAGTTCGATACAAACAAATGATACAGTAAAATTATAATTTTAATGCATATAATTAGATTATCCTTTACACAACTGCCTAAAATTTATGTGGTCGATTGTAATTTAACATGAAATTTATAAATTTAATTAAAATTGCAAAATATACCAGGAAAATTTCAAGTAAAATCTTACTACGCGCCCTAATGTGCATAAAATAGAGAAACAAATTAGAAACAGTAGGACTAATTGTTAATAGATAAAAAAAAAAATGCATTTCTTAGTAAAAAACTCGATAAATAATCCAAATCGATTACTTCTTTATCTATATTTGATAACTTCTATTGAACAATTTGACAGAACCTGAGAAACTTAACCCCTCAACCGTTGTGCCCGTACGTCGTACGTGCATCGAATTATCGCATTTTTATGCTTAGAAACTAAAATTTAATATTAATTAGCGTTATAATTTGACACAAAAATTACTTAGAATCCACAAACATCTCAAGTATTATATGCCTTCAGAGATGAATGAAAACGAAAACCCCTTTCCATAACCAAAAGGGTCATCTTAATAGACAACAAAGAAAATAAAACTTAAGGGGTTCAAGAATCTATCAATATTTTCGCGCTCCCACTCACAGTTTATGAATCCCCGTTTTACGGGTCAATTCTGTTACCCCCGGTTGGGTTGGGAGACGTCACTTTTTCCGCACGTTAACAACGGGAAAAGTGACCAGAATAGACCCCTTAAATCACTAAAGGACAATGAACAAAACTTTCGAATCTTCAATTGAACAAAACAAATAAGACATACATTACAGGTGTCTTTCTCCAAAAAACAATCCTTTTAGTAAAAACTATGATTTCAAAAAATGGATTTCAAACATCTCAAGTATTCTATGCCTTCTTAGATGAATGAAGACGACAGGCCCTTTCTAAAACAAAAAGGATCATCTTTACCCTTTGCGGCGCAAGGCATTCAATTTTTTGAAGTATGATGAAAAAACATCATGAATGGGTTTAGTTTATTGTCTAGACACAAAATTTACAAAAAAAAAATTAAAATTACTTCATTCCGAGGGGGGTGTCACCCCCCTCATATGTAAACCCCCTTAGATACAGCCACCTTGATACACTCAAAAAATACTGTTCAAACTTACAGAAAATCATAAATTAAAACTTCAAGAATATTGGAAGAAATTTTCGAGTTTATTTGCTAAAATTGTAAACGTCCAGAACTGAAAAAAAATTCTTATCTCTGTATTAAGGAATTTTCCCAAACTTTATCTCTAATAATTCCTATTCCGAAACAAATTTCATAAGGCTGTTGTATGCATTCTAAAAGGAATACTATTAGGCCTATCCTGAACCTATTATTTTCCATTTATAGTTGAATTTAACGGTTGAGAAGCGAGTGAAATTAGGTGTGTCATCAGCTGGCACACTGCGCCGCAAAGGGTTAATAGATAACAAAGAAAATAAAAATGTTAAGGGGTTTAAGAATCTATCATTATTTTCGCGATCCCGCGCACAGTTTATGAACCCCTGTTTTAAATCACTGATGGGCAATGAACAAAACTTCCGAACCTTTGATTTACAAAACAAGTAGACATACATCACAGGTGTCCTTCTCCAAAAAACAATCCTTTTAATAAAAACGACGATTTTTTTAAAAAAATGGATTCCAAAGCTATTTGCACCACTCCGCAAGAAAAATACAATAAAATTTTTTCAAGGCCACGAAGAAACGACAGGAGTGCAAGACGTGAATATCAACACGTCTCACAAACCAGTGAGTTTTGCGCAATAATCTGGATCTTACTGACCCAATAAAACTAACGACGCATTAGACATCTGATGGAAAAAAAGAAATTAAAACACAGAATGAGCAAAAAATAGGATTTTATCTGGTGACTTTCATCGCCGCCAAACAGCACGTCGGGGTCAACTAATTTGGATGCGACGCGTCGCCAGTGGTGCATTCGGACGTAGCAGGTGAGAATAGGTGATTAGACGAAAAATGCGCGGTTGCCGTGAATGAGGATAGGTGCACTGGCCTTCAACCGAAGAACAAAGGATATGGATATTTTTCTGTCAGGTGCAAAATAAGAAATGGACGTCTCGAAAACATTTTTCGCATAAAGCTTTTCATCGTTGGAATGTGATGGTTAAAGGCATGGAATAATTTAGTTAAGGTGATGTTCTACAAAACGATACTAAATCATGCTAACAATTTATTTACGTCTCAAAAGAAATGAATAATGATGCAAAATACAGGTTTACGAAATAGTGCAAATAAGAAATGGATGCCTAAAAAAAAAATGTTCACGTAAAGCTTTTCATCTTTGGAATGTGATGGTTCAAGACATGAATAATTTATGGATTAAAGTGATGTACCACAAAACGATACTAAATCATGCCAACAATTTACTCGCCTTTCAAAATAACTACATAATGATGCAAAATATAATTTTAAGAAATAGTTCATCTTCCAAAGATTGTCCACATCAATATTCAGAATCTTTCTGAAGAATGACTTGCAAACAAAATCAATGCTGACACTTTACACTTGGAAAAGCAGTTAGGTTTATTATTATTAATTGATTTTATCCGAAAAATTAATCTAGAACTTCTTCAGGGTGCGTACTCAAATTTGTAGAAAAAAAGTAAGCACTTTGCAAGCACCTTAAGGGGAAAAAAAAGTAAGGACTTTTTTTTCTTCTTTTAACTTGACACGATTTAAGTAATAAAATATACAGGAGAGAAATTTAGTGCCTATCCTACTGTCATGACTAGAATATATTCTCATGAACTTGTTACAGTAAAACATTTCTACATGCAGAAAAATAAACCGAAAATACTTACGCAACAAGATTTTGAGGTACAAAATTAGAATGCTAAATCATTAATTTCAACTACTTTTATACATAAAATAGTTCTTGCTCGGAAACTCATAACATCTTCTTAAAAATAATGAGTTTTTAAGCACCATGATAAAAAATAAGTACTTTATACAAACTTTGAATAAAAAGTAAGCACTTTTAAGGGCCTTCTAAAACGAAAATAAAAAGTAAGCAGTTTTTAAGCACTTCTCATGACCGTACGCACCCTGTTCTTACAACTATCGAAATCAAGAAACGCTAAAACGATGCACCGTCTAGAATGGTGCGAGACGGGAGGCATCCGAACGCACACAACCACATTTAAAATAACCACATTCAAGAAATAAACTTAGCAAAACGACAGTGGTTATTAAACAAAAGATTGATAGATTTATTCATTCAAAAACTGCTTTAATAAGTACAAGCAATTTATATTTAAAAAAAAAACATTTATACGAACTAATCCATTAAAAAATGTCAGCCTTAACTTGTAACTTGCCAGCCTTAACTTGAGTGGCATGAAATCAGAAATACGAAAATATTGTTAAGATAGGGAAATGTTTTATAGCACACATGAGTATAATATAATGAATAAATGACAGGGCATATAAATCAGCTGCCACAATAAAAATTTAAGAAATTTGAATGGATAATTATATGAAACTGTGCAGTCCACTAAAATGTACACAACCAACAACATACGCATACAATTAATTAAATGGTTATCAGATAATGCAATCATCATATAAAAACCTACAAAAGCCAACAATACTGTGGAGAACCCACAGTACGTAGTTGAGTAGGTATCAGATGACGCGCATGTTTTCATCACGAAAATAGAATCTTATCAAGAAAATAGCAACCTATCATGAATTATCACACGAGCACGCAGGTAATTAAAAATAGCAATGGAAATTAGATATTACATAACAGGCCAACAAACTCTGGCGAACCCTAAATACAAAGCTCAAGAACTGACAAATCACAAAGATTTTTCAAGGAAACTTACATAACGAATTTTAAATTTTGCCATAAGGAAATGAACACCTATTTAAAAAAAAAAAACAGAATCAGTATTATTGCCTTAGAATCAGACGATGCAATCAACATTCAAAATCCACACAAGCTAACAAACTGTGGAGAACCCACAGAATGAAGTTGAGAGAGTGTCAGCTGACGCGCATG
>BGPR01002022.1:148483-160204 GCA_013235015.1 Araneus ventricosus
AATGTCAAACCTCAAGGCTAAAGTAAACCAAAACTCTTTAACTTTACTCATCTGACAATAAGAATCATAAAGAACAATACAATCTTTCGATAATTTAATAAAAATTACAATGAAATAACTAGCTAAAAAATGTCTTCGACCGCGTCAAAGCTACAAGTACAAATGGAATGACTACAAAAGTAGGAAACTTTTCGAGCCTGTCTAGCCAGAAAGCAATGTTGAAACGTTTTTATTATTTTTTAAAAAAGAGGGAAATTAAGAAAAAAAAAGTTGTAATGATTTTAAATAAAATCAAGAATTCTGGCTTGGCTCTGGGGGGGGGCTGTCTGTGCCCTAATTCGCCACTGACTTAAGTTATAGTTTTAATCCTTTCTATAATATTTTTTCCCACACTGCCGAACAAGCTCATTTGAACAAACGCCAAGTCATCAGAAAGATATCGAAAGATAACGATCACGTGCTATTGCCTCACGAACCACGTGACAGGAGTGGGAGTCTCGTTAAAACGGAGTGTAATGTTTTAATCCAGGGAGAACGCTTCGAACCTTCAAAGAGAAAAAGAATATGGAGGCCTTTCTCGGAGGGTTTTCTTTTTTTTTTTTCCCTCTTGACCGAATCAGATCGGCATTAATTCTTGCCCGTCTTTTGATGGCAATTTTCATCTCTTCTTTGATTACGGATTGAAAAGAACTGTGGAATGAATAGGGAATAAATAGCCTTTGTTGCTGAAAATCCCCAAAAGCCCCCAATCAAATCAAAACCTTCAAAGATGCAGGCAATCTGGCAATTCGGCTGGCGACAAGGATTTTGCCTTGATCGCAACGATGGCGTCTGGCGATGATTTACTATCGCTTGTGTTTGAGTAAGGAGTATTGTAAGTTAATATTTCTCTAAGTATAACATAGCTCTAATTAAGTAACTAATCATGCCTAAACCTCTCTCTTGTCAAATATGTAAATACTTCATCTCTGTAAATATCTCTCAGTTATGTTTGTTTTAATAAATTTAATTGTTGTTTAACTGAGTTTTCCTTTTGGTCTTACACCCCCTGGATGTGAGATTAAATTAGGCCTCAGTTAAGATATAGGAATTATTTATTTCCTATAGATTTTGGGTCCTTACCTGGGATCTACAAAGATAAAGATGCAATTTTCCACAAATTATTGGTTGCTACAGCTGGGATTATTTCCCTGGAACTAATTTCCACACATATTATCAACCCAACCCCCCCCCCCCCACACACACACTGAGGCAGGGGATGAGGGCTGCTTATCTTTGAGTCGGACAGGAACCCCAAGTATTCTCGAAAATTATCTCGTTTGTCAACTATTCTGACTGGCACTCGACGAATTTTATCTTATCTTAAAAGAAAGCTATTTTACATGTATCTGTGTCAAGGAAAGTTTATCCATGATTCTGCGTTTATAACCACTTGTTGAGATACTTCAACAATACGTACACTTCCCCAACTTTGATAAAAGAGGGAGGCCACCAGCGGTGATCGATCCATGGAGGACGATGCCATTAATCCCTTGCTAAGCTCTTCACCCATAGCACGAATATCAAAGTCTATAACAGGGGTGGGGAACTTGCGGCCTTAAGGTAGCATAAGACCTTCTTGAGTTTCCTATGCGGCCTTACCAGTTATTTATAATTACATATACAGTACAATTCCGGATAATCCGAACATTTTTTTTAATTTTCTGAGATTTTTTTACTGAAAATGAAGGAAAAACAACAATTACGAATCAGAAACAAAACTTATGTCCTCAACTTAATAAGTCAAGCTTATGTAAGCAACCAGTAGCGAATCCAGGATTCGAGTCTGGAGGGGGGGGGGGAATGAAGTCATAAAAATTTTGTATCGTAGTGACGAATGTCAAACCTCAAGGCATAAACCAAAACTCTTTAACTTTACAGGCTTTCCTCTCCTGACAATAAGAATCACAGAGAGCAGTACAATACTTTCGATAATTTAATAAAAAATACAATGAAATAGCTGGCCAAAAAATATTTTCGACCGCATCAACGCTACAAGTGCAAGTGGAATGACTAGAAAAGTAGAAAAATTTTCGAGCCTGTCAAGTCAGAAAGCAATGTTGTCACGATTGTATTACTATTCTTTTAAAATGAAAATTAAGATCAAACAGTTGTAGTGATTTTAAATTAAATCAAGAATTTTGGCTTAGCTTTTGGGGGGGGAGGGGAGCTGCAGCCCGATAGCCTCTCCCCTGGATTCGCCACTGTAAGCAACTGATCCTCATAGGACTGAACTAAATTATTTTCTTCCCTAATCGGGTAACTATTAATTATATTTTTAAATCACCTTAATCAGGATGATGAGGTGCAAGATTCTTGGATTCAAAGGGAGCTCCGTTATCTCTATATCTGAAGCCAAGTTGTCCAAAAGACAAATATTATTAAGACCAAATGTATTTTATTTTCACCTTTCAGCAACTGCTCGGCTCGCCATCGTTCTCTACGTTTGTTTCTTCCACGACTTTTCCAACATCCAAGTTCATATTCACATGAGTCAAACCTAATTTGACCATTTGTTTTTTTCCTCAAAACGGGACATCCACAGTTTTTACTTTCTCGTATACGAAGTCTACAAAGAGAAAGTATTGTAATCGTCAAAAAATTCGAACTCGAGATTTTGACAAATCTCCACGTTTTAGACCTCCCCGAGTCGGAAAAACACAATTTTGGAATTATGTCTGTCTGTCTGTGTGTGTGTGTGTCTGTCTGTGAACACGATAACTCGAAAACTATTAGAGCTCTAAGGGGATGAAATTTGGTATGTGGTCTTTAAACATAATTTGTAGGTTTCTATCAAATATTGGACAAAATCCGTCAACGGGAAGTTTGTCTGTCTGTATATCCGAAGTCACGTGAACACTATAACTCAAAAACTTGAATAGCTAGATGGATAAAATTTGGTACACAGTTTTATCGTCATGAGTGTAGGTCCGTATAAAATTTTGGGCCAAATCCGTCAAAGGGTTGACTGTCTGTCGGCCTGTATAATTTACCATTGAAACCAATACGCTGTCTCCACGCGCATGCGTACAGAAGCAGTCGTCTGTGCTCGCGAAAGGAGTGATTACGTCAGTTTGTCCTTGAGACGGCGAGAGAGAAACCTAGCAGTGTGCGATGGATGTGTTTTAATCGGTACGCATCTCTTTGAATTATTTACCTAGATATTTTTCAATCACTATAATGAAAAACGTTCTGATAGTCATTGGATTCTGGATAACAGTAGGTTCGAATTTTTTTAGCCACGCGGGGGAAGGAGAAACGGCACCTTTTGGGGGAAGTATACGAGAAAGTTTAGGGGAGAACACTCCCGCTGGTTTAGATAAGATCTTGTGCATTCAAGAAGAGGGTTGATGGTCTGTAGAATTGTATAATCGCATACTTGTAAAAATTATATCTCCTAAACCCTTTGGCTTAGATAAATAAAAATTGGTATGACGGTTGCTAATATTAATTATAGATCTGTGCCCAAATTTCGTTTCAATCGGTTAAAAAAAAGGCGTTGAAATTGCATGATTAATTTTTATAATCCGATTCTCCATACGCATGCGCACTGATAGCAATCTCTGTGCACGCGGAAGGATTAAGTCACTTTGCCTTTGAGCCGGCAAGAGTGGAAGTGTGTGATAGATGCGTTTTAATCGGTACGCATCCCTTTGAATTTTATTCTTTACCTAAATATTTTACAATCACTATAATCCACAATAAAAACCCTTCTGATAGTCATTGGATTCTGGGTTACAATAGGTTCAAATTTTTTTAGCCACGCGGGAGAAGAGGAAACAGCACCTTTTTGGGGAAGTATACGAGAAAGTTTAGGGGAGACAACTTCCGCTGGTTTTTTTCTATTACATTGCCGATAATAATTGTAAGTTATCACGCAATATATTACGGATTTATATTTCAGAAAGTTAATGTTATTAAATCATTTTAAAAATGCAATTGTACATATGTATATAATAATTTTATTACGTGTTTTATATTGGAGAATTCAATAATTGAATTTGGTTTACTATGCCTAACATGTCGTATGTATTCGTGTCAGCCGTCACTAAAAAGTTGAAAATGAAATAAATAAATAAAAAATTAAGGTATAAGCTTTTTATTCAAAATGCACTTTAAATGAGAAAATACGTTTACACATTATAATTTCGTCAAAATGAACTCAAAAGTAAAAAATAATTTTTCTGATTACAATAAAATGCATGGTTCGAATAAAAGCGTGGGTGCCTTTACCTTCTAGGAATATTCCATTTGTTTAAGGAAATATACACAAAATATAAGGTGCTATGTAAGACGCCCACGCTTTTATTTGAAATTTTCTCATAGAAAGTGCATTTTGAATAAAAGCTTATACCTTAATTTTTTTAAATTTATTACGGGCAGACATAAAAAACATTCAACAATTACACGATTCGTAAGATTCAAATTATTAATGTGAAAGCGTTTGAACAATTCCACCCAACGATTTTCGGTGAAAACATTTCCTGTGTTACATTCTGTCCATTTTTTGGAGGTGTAACGCAATTAGAAATAACTACGAGCTTTCAGGTTTCTGACCGACTTCCATCCATGTGAGATGTGTAACCGCATGCACCGTCATCACCGCGCTATTTTTTTGATTTTTTGCGCCTTCTTTTTAAATTGCTGCCGTGGACTGCTCGCTTTCTGAAAACGGGACATTTTGACATTCCGAAGCTGTGTTTGGAAACAACGGGAGATAAGTTACATAGATTCAGGACGTCTGGTCACGTTAGTCAGGCCGATATTTGTTCTTGGCTCGGATCTTGAAATGTATTAAGATGTTAACTTGTCAGCTTCCTCAGTTGCAGTTCAAAAGCAATTTAATAATCGCAATTCAGCATAACTCCCTCGTTATACTTTATGCATTTTAATCATATATGCTGCATAATGATTAACAAAAAAGTGACGTAAATAACATTCTATCAACTTTGCAACTCAATGGTTTTTGATCAATCAACCAAGAGAAACGGTATTGCATATTGATGGGCATATTGTTTCGTGCCCTTTACGACGTATTGTAACATGAATAAGTAGCTACCATTTTTATGCATTTGGAATTTATCAAACAACTGTTCACTGGAAATAAAGGGTGAACTTGAATCCCTGCATTTTGAGACGCAAAGGTACCATTCTAATTGCGCTGATTCCCCCTCCCCCAACATTTAAATTCTATTCTTTCAAACCACATCTCGTTCCATTTTTTAACTTTAAAACTGAGAACATTATAGATGGAACCAGATTGACAAAAAAGAGTCTATCACTATCATGCACTGTAACATTTTAGAAAAACGAAAGGAAGAAAGAATTTATCTTAAGAAAAATCGGGTCCCCCATTTTCTTTCGAATTTCTTTTTCTGTTACCGCTTTTACTATCCAAATACAGCAGGAGGTAGAGGCCACTTGTTGAGAATGGTCAATTACGGTCGTAAAATCCCGATCTTATCTCCTTTCTGTCCCCTGAGAAAACCCCCTCGTGTTTATCCCTCTCAGCATGAATCACTTTTGTCTGTCTCTACTTCCGGACAGAACATAACATGTTATGTTGTGTCTGTTCAGCTATTCCTTATCCGAGTGCTCTGTCCCACTAATTGCCTTTCATTCCTAGTAAAATTGAAGAGGCGCCAATAGGGCGATAAATTGCCAAATAAATGCGGAATGGAATCGCCAAGAAATGAAGCGCAAACAAAACAAAAAAAAAATTAGGTGGGAAGTTTTGCCACCGGAAGTTGGGTTTGGAATAATTGCGGTGTAAACTTTCTCCGTATTGCGGTTTTTCTCGCATCTTGCTGCCATTGACGAAGTTCTGCCCATAAATTAACTGGTAGGTTTTCAACAAAATTATGCGTTCGATCGAATAATAACAGTATATTAGACTTCGTCGCTTGAATGTTTCGGTAATAACGTAACGTTTTAGACCAGGGCTTTTAAAATTGTTCCCTCTCGCGATTTCGTTTTGCGAGGAAAAAGTTTCACAATCAATTTTTATCGCGAACCCAATGTTTTTAAACAGTTAGGAAAATAAAGCATCATTCATCTATGATCAAAAGCCAACGCAATTAAATATAATTATTTTTTAAAATTAATAAAATCATTTAAGATTTTTTTTCTAACAAATATTTAAACATCTGAAATAAAAAGGCTCTAATTTCAGGAGCCTCAGATTTTTCTACACTACCCTATTTATAAGGTAACAAATCTTCCTCCTATAGAGATGACAATCCTTCCATTTTTAGTTCTGATCTCCCACGAAAAGTATCCTCCTTTTCGATATTTGAAGTCTAATCTGTAAATTTCCGTATTCAATTGATGCTAATCGTTGTTGTTGTTTGTTTTTTTGAATTGCTAATGGTTTTTGGACAATTGAGAAATCGCGATTGAATGTTGATACTCTAGCTGTAGCACTAGTCTGAAAAATTCAATACGAAGAACATTTCTTGCTCGGATATTCCTTCAAGGGAAAAATACTCATTTAAATAATAATTAATAGGCATGTAAGCATAATTTCAATATAGAATGTTACAAATGTTTTTATTATTGTTGACCATGTATTCTGTATTATTATTGCAATGAATAAAATGTTTCTTTTATTTAAGATTTTTTTTCCCCCCTTCAATTTATTTATGTCCTCCTTTTCATTTTAAAAATGTTGGTCACCTTACTATTTAGGGTCGCGACCTCCTGCATTTAAACATGCCATGTTTCAGACAGTTTTGTGACTTATTCTTGTAATGAAAAGGTACAAAGTTTTTCAACATCCTCCTGAAATCCAGAGAATTTCCAAAAATTTACCAAAATCTCACAATGCTATGCTCTTTCTCATAGCCATTGGAGCGTTCTTTTTTTGTTTCCGAAATAAAATTTAATTCAAACATTTCGCACATACCTTCTCCTTACCTTTATATTTATTTTGCACTTACAATCTCAGTGTGGAAAGGTAGTATTTTTTCAATATTGTAAAATAAAATAAGTTTTAATAGTATGTTTGACGTAATTTTTAGTTCGTACAATATTGTTTCGAATATTATTTTAGGAAGCTGTTATGTAGCCATTTTTATTATAAATTATTCCATTCAGAATACATTTTAATAGGAAACATTGAGTTCAAAAACTTGCATAAATTTATAAGGAAACAGTTTTGACAAAAGCTATCCTGCCTAATAAGGCAAGAATGTATTTCTCCTAAATATAAAATAACAAATAGGCCTACATTGGCTACTTTGTATAAATTATGGGGGGAAAGAATGAATTTGCTCCATGTTAAATAATAAAGTTATAGGTTTAGGACATAGCTTTCGGAAAAAGTTGTGTTCCGCGTACTTTTCGCTTGAATTATATTCGCGAACAATAAAAGCTGATCACAAACCATCAAGATACATAACTTAAAATTCTTCCACTATCTCTTTCAATTTCAGCATCAATGGAATTTTCAAAATAATTACGAAACTTTCTAATATGACTTTAAGATTTTTTTAAAAATTCTAAACAGATAAATATATCGAACGAATGGATCCTTTACTTCTTCCAAAAAATACCATTTCATCATTTTAAGGTATCCGACTGTGTTCGGAGACATTTTTTTGAAAAATAACCTATATATATATATTAATGTTATTTTTCAACTGCATATGTTTTAAAACTGTGAAAATATTGTAAAATTAAGCTTTCAGAAGAATATTTTTAAAAAAAACTGAGAAATTTGAGGAAAAATGACTAAAATATTTGCCTTACGCTAACAGTCATAGACAAAATCATATTCTAAATATACATAAATCCTTGTAGGAGTACATTTTTATGACAGTTATCTGTGTTATGCTCTAAAATCTTTCTTGTACTTCAAAATAGTTTTGAGATATAGCTGAACATAGTTACTAAACTGGTAATTTTTCATAAAAAAAATGTTTTTAGTTTATATTTAACCACTTAAAAATATTACTTGATTTTAAAATTGACCTTAGTTTTTAGAGGAAAACATCAAGCGTATTACAGAAAACAATCTTAGTAAATTTCATATCAATACTTGAATAACATTTTGAGAAATCACTGTAACGGTCGACAGTTTTCGTGAAAAATATCATTTATCAGAAAACACATTTAAAGTTTTCATGCAACATAAAATAATGCTTACAGTTCGGTAATAAAACAGCTGTAACTCCATTTGTAATTCACGCAGAGTAAAAAGTGAGACAGTTTTAGAAAGCTGATTAAACAGGCTACAAAATTAAGCCATAAAAAAAAAATTTTGATAATTTCATCAAAAACGACGATTTTAAACCAGTCGGATGCCTTAAGATACGAAAATTTGATAACACTTTTTCCCAGCAGACGATTTATTTCGAATGATGAATATTATCTGTTTCAGAACAATGAACTGGTAAATAGATCAAAACATCTAAACACAATTAAACAAGTCATTGATGATGGTTTCAAAGAATTTCAATTAAATAGGATTAACTTACCAAAAATACACCACAAATGTATTGTGAGACACGTCAGCTTTGTTCCGTTTTGGAAAAAAAAGTTGATAAAAGTGACAATATTCGATAAGTTATCTCTTTCTGTTAAGAGTTCCACGTCTCTTTTATTTTTGCCATCGAATAGATAATGACACATGCTCATATTGAAGCGAATTCTATGAGAATGGTATTCTGTTATTTTTAGATTGATGTTACAATTGGAACACTTTATTTAGAACACGAATGGTAATAAATTCGTTCGACGAGCATTTGAACTCTTTAGAATGTTAACGAGTTTTTCCATTATTCTTTTGACTATTTAAAACAGTATTAACAGATTTTTTAAATACTTTTTCTGGTCTCATTTTGGATTTAAAAATAAACTATTGATTTTCCATTTAGTTTTTTAGATCACTCAGAAAATGATGGAAAAAAAAGATTGACCTCAGGTCTTTAATAAAAGTGATCGTCGAAAATTGGCGTTATTTCTGCAAACGTCAGGGAATCAACCTCTATTAAGAACTGTAAAAGAAATTTTGAAAATCACACTAATTACTATTTCTGGTTTTAAAAAACACATACGATAAGCTTTTATAGAATTTTTTTAAACAAAGACTAGTATTTAGGCTTATGTTAGAGTTGAAATCGTGTGCATTTCAATGAAACTCACATCCATGCAGAACGCTCACTCATTTGTAAACGAAAAGGGATTAACTCTCTAGTCTGCTGAGCACTTTCGTAACGATTCAATCAATGAAAACATTTCCATACTATTATTATAATTATTTAATTAATATGATTGATACCTCATGGATTCATATGAGGTAAATAAATGGCTCCATTAACAATTTAAAATTTTAAAGACGTAATTTAATATTCTCTGAATAAACTTCATTGGAGGGACTGGAACATCCACAAATTGTGTAAAAAAAATTATTTCTTTTATATGACACATAACATAGAGAAAATATTAAAATCATCAAAAGATTTGTCAGTAAGATTTTGATGAACCTCGAAATTTTGATCTCTCTTGAATAGGGGGGAATTTTCAGTTATGTTTCTGCGTCTATCGATCTCTTTTTAAGTGAATACAGCTGTAGATATTCTCAATAAAATGATTATTAAACTCCTAAGATAAAAGTTGTGTCACTAGATTGTAATTTCAAAGAAAAGTAAGCTTATACTTTGTTTTCTTTTGAAATTCCAAGTATTCAACAATTCTTCGTGAAAAATCAGAAAAATACTGAAAATATGAAATGTTTTTAAACATAATTCTGGACCTGTATTTTTAAACGATTGTAAATTCGACACCGCAACGTGATTCTTGCAATAAAATGCTTGTTTCGACTTATTTTCTTGAAATAATGAATGTTGATCAAACAAAGAAGCAACGTTTCAGAATTCCGTTAAATATAAATAAAATTTTATGAGTGTTTCTTTCCTCTCATTCTTCCAAAACTAGCAGGCTGGGAAAATATTTATTACTTAATCTGGTACTTTGGTAACTGCTACAACGGTAAATATTTTCAGTAGTTTCTGCTTGAAAGTAAATTTCAATGTTTCGACAGTTACTTTTTAGTTTACATAACATACGTTTTTGTTTTGTTTTCATGTTCTAGAAAATCTTAAATTAGCTACATAAATTCTTTCTAAAATATTTTTGTTCTTTGCCTAATTTTCATTTTAAAACTGATATAAAAATAGCATTAATTAAATACAGTGTGTTTCTTTTCAACTGATACTGCTCAGAGCCGTCTGTAGCTCAATCTGTCAGCTGAAATGCCACCAAATTTGGTAGGGGGACTAATGATGACTTGGGGAAAAAATATTCCATGAACATAATTAGTTCCGATAGTCGCCGATAGGGGAATATGTGGCGTTGTTATAATCTACGTAACTGAGAAATAGATAAATGATTGACAAAGAAGAAATTTCGGTGCAACATCGCTTTTATGAAGTAAATGAATTGCCCAAAAGGGATACAGAGATGATATTTTAGTTCACCACAGAACTTTATTCAATAAAAGCACTTCCTGGGCGAGAACATGGACCTCTTTCAATGTGACCATCCTGCACCACACATTGCATCCTGTACACACAGGGCTAAATTTCCCATAGGGCCAACTTTGGCCATACACAGAAGAAATAGCAACCAAATATTTGCAAACTTATCAGTATTATTTTGAAAAGACCTATAAAATGATGTCTTTTGAAATTTACATTAGCTACATTAAAGATATTGAACGATGCATTTTTTCGTCTTCTATGTATCTTACCGTCTTTTGCCATTTTTTACTCTCTCGTATACAAAGAGAAAGTATTGTAATCGTCAAAAAATTCGAACTCGAGATTTTGACGAATCTCCACGTTTTAGACCTCCCTGAGTCCGAAAAACATAATTTTGGAATTATGTCTGTGAACACGATAACTCGAAAACTATTAGAGCTACGGGGATGAAATTTGGTATGTGGTCTTTAAACATAATTTGTAGGTTTCTATCAAATTTTAGACAAAATCCGTCAATGGGAAGTCTGTCTGTCTGTATGTCCGAAGTCATGTGAACACTATAACTCAAAAACTTGAATAGCTAGATGGATAAAATTTGGTACACAGTTTTATCGTCATGAATGTAGGTCCGTATAAAAGTTTGGGCCAAATCCGTCAAAGGGTTGACTGTCTGTCGGTCTGTATAATCGCATACTTGTTCAACTCCATGCGCATGCGTTCTGGTACTACTATTGAAACCAATCCTGTGTCTCCACGCGCATGCGTACTGGAAGCAATCTTCTGTGCAGGTGAAAGGAGCGAATTACGTCAGTTTGTCCTTGAGACGGCAAGAGTGAAACCTAGCAGTGTGCGATAGATATGCGTTTTAATCGGCAGGCCTCGCTTTGAATTTGATTCTTTACCTAGATATTTTTCAATCACTATAATGAAAAACCTTCTGATAGTCATTGGATTCTGGATAACAGTAGGTTCGAATTTTTTTAGCCACGCAGGGGAAGGAGAAACGGCATCTTTTGGGGGAAGTATACGAGAAAGTTTAGGGGAGAACACTCCCGCTGGTTTTCTTTGTATTGAAATCGATTTAATAAGATCTGTCCACTTCAATGACCCTTCAAGTCTTTTCACAGACAAAAGCGCGAACGAAGAAGTTCTAGTAGGTATTTCACACGATTTCAAGAAATTCGATGATAAATTTTTGCAG